>APFE031484138.1:3683-26984 GCA_000404065.3 Pinus taeda | reverse complement strand
CTTGGGGTTAGGTCAGTAAATAGGCCGAGGGGTGTTGATGCCCTTCGGGTGGCGTCCACTCAGAGATTTAAACCCCTGAGCTACCCGCTGACGAAGGTATCCGTGAACCAGCAAGTGAAAAGATAAATATAACATAAAATGTCAAACCATGTAAAATAAAATATTAATAAATAATATTAATAGTCATAAAATTATACAAAATGAGCTTTCAAAACGTACAATTATTAATAAGAAAATATTTATGAACTTTTTTTATATTAATACCTTACTTACTCTTATTATTTATTTTTAAAATGCCATCCACCTAAACCACTGTACTATTTATTTAAAAATGCGATACTTTATTCACCTAAACCATGATAGAGAAATGTAAAACAAAGAATGAATAAATAATATCGATGATCATAAAATTATATTTAATGTGTCTGGAATATGTTTTGTCTGAAGCATTATTTATGGCTAGAATTTATACACTGCAGGGCGGGTGGAGTGGACTTAATGTCAATGCATGTGAATTTGTCAATACCAGTCGCCGAGCAAGTGCTTCGAGAACCTTGAGTGGAAGCAATTAACAATGTGCTTATGAACATATAACCATGGTACACTATCTCTTTTTTAATTTAAACCCCAACCTTAAATTCAAAATATTTTAGTTTTTTTCAAACTAAGTCTTGTGGGTGTATTTTTCTCTCGATACGCGCAAAGTTTCCAATAAGAGGTAAAAAATAAAACTTTGGATAAATTGTCTAGGACACTAAATTGCCATCGAAAACTTTAGATAAAATTTGGGAAATCATAAAAAATTTTAGTCAAAAGAACAATTAATTGATTGTCAGCAATCAATCGAATCGATTGCTAATAGTCCCAGGTAAAGACTAATAATTACTAAAATATTGAAATTTAAAACAGATCCAACAACATTGAGATTTGGGTAACATATAATTTTTAAAAGTATATATAATTATCCATATTCTTGAAATACCCGGATGAAACGTTGAATGAATACGGAAAGGGACACGAAAAGAAAAGTAAAAGCTTGTGCTATATCGAACATAATAGGATCTGGAGTTAAAAATAACATTTAGTTAATGTAGATATTGATATAGATATTAATATATGGAAATTCCATATATTGATATCTGAAATTTCATATCTCCGTTCACAATTTAGACTAATATTTGGGTAGTAGTAAAAGATTGCGCAAATTCGATTTCTAGAACGATAGTCATTGGATTATAAGGGATTAATCATATAAAATTCAAATTTGACTTTTTTCCATATTTTACAAGCAGCAGCTAGTTTAGGATTCTATTTACAAGTTTCATGGATCACTTTATTACCTTCACGAGCAAGATCACATCTTTCATTACGAGCTTGTACACAAGCATTTAGAGCAACCCGAATTAGCTACTGGCACAAGGTGCATTTCCCCAAGATGTCAAAGGTTCCCCACCAACTGTAGTACGGAAATCATCCCCCAAAAAGATTCGGTCAGAGCAGGCATATGCCCAAACCTGATACCTCCTTGAAGCTACGGGCAGACACCTGGCATAGATCCAATCTTAGTGAAGTAAATTACCAACGACTATGATCTTTTTCGATAAAATCATCACGTCAGTAGATCAAAACCCTAAAGTTACATCTCATTCCCCTTCAAGTTTACTGACTACAGTACCAGTGTGAATATGATCTCCACTGGACATACGCAATGCTTTAGCTAGTACCCAGAAATGCATACCATGATTTCTTTATTTGTCAATAACTGGATGCATCGTGCGGTGAATGTGAAGAAGTAGGTCATTGTCGCGACAATAATGAGCCAAAAAAGTATTTGCGGTAAAACCTCCCATCAGGTAGTCATGCATAATGATAGGAACTCCCAATTCCTCTTGCAAATACTGCCCTTATTTAATCTTTTTCTTCACATGTACCTGCAATAGAATTCAAATAATGTCCTTTAATTTCAGTCGTCTCAGCTTGAGCCTTATAAATTACTTCTGCAAAAAAGACAAAACGATCTCTCTAGCACATGAATGGTTGGGAATTTACATTCTCATCATCCTTGGTAAAATCGAGTCCACCACGGAGACATTCGTAAACTTCTCTACCATAGTTTTTGGCATATAGACCTAATTATTTTTTTCTTATAGTACATCACAATAAAGGACGATTATATTTGTTCAATTTATCACTTTCAACTTAGATACCATGAGGTGGAACTCAAAAAGTTTTGCAATAGGTAGGAGGAATCCGCATTGTAGATCATATATCACAATCAATTGATCATATGATCAACTTATTAACAGATCACTCAACTTGTCATAAGATGATTAAAAGATTCATGTTCTAATTTCTCTCTTCATGAAAAAAAAAATAGTAACGTGACTCCCTGGGCTCACTGTCAGCAGCCACCACCTAACACATCTCCTTAACCATGTGGTATTCATGACTTTTAATTCACCTTGCTCGCACTTGGAGTCCCTATACTAAACTCCCCTGCTTGCTTGCTTATGTAATAAAGCAATAAAGACCACAGAAATTCTCTTCTCCAAGCATCATTCTCCCTTGGTTATTCTCCCCTGCACTCCCTTCATCTCCTCTGGCACCGGCTCTGCAAATGTTACCTTGCTGACATCCAATGATGAAACATGAGAGGGGAAGAAGTCAACATCCTTGTAGAGGTAGAGGTCATGGACATTACCTCACAACCTTTGATGATGCCATTGTTTTACTTATGTTTGATTATAGCATCCAAATATCAGTAAGGAGAGAGGTTCTTTCCTTGGAGGAGGCAGAGACTTGTAGAGGTTGTCTGACACTCTAGGCTCTCCAGAACCACCTCATCTAGTATCTCAAGGAGAGAGCCCATGTCAAGATGAAAGTGTATGGCTCCATAAATTATCTCTTTTAGAACCAAAGCCATTCCTTCTCCTCATTCAAACGCCTGGCTATAGACCCCCTATCAAATTTCCACCGAACATACCATCCCCCACATCATCTTCTTCCTCTCCCTCGTACTACACTCCTATTGGCTCCTCATCTCTGCCTATCATTAGCGCTCTCATGGCCCATCCCTTTCGCTCCCACCCTTTCATCCCTCCAATGGATATCACCCATTCCCCCTCCCCAATCGCCCAAGTATCTAGGGCTATTGCATCTTGGAGGGGTTTCGCGATAGATGTTGGAAATATGTAAGCCAAAGATAACACTTAGGTTCAGCATGGTTGCAACATGGCAACCATGCAGTTCTAATGTGACAAAATCTAGCACTATAGTTTCATGATGATTCTTAGGTTGGTACTCTCAATTCAGCCTAGCTCAATGGAAATCTCAAAACCATGTTCATTTTGGTTTAGCTAGCGAATATGTAACACATAGCGTCGAGGCGTGCTGATGTTTTTTGGCATCTCAACAGTATTGGTCAATTAGTGCAAATCACTCAAATGATACATCTTATTGTCATTCTTTTTTAACATTTGAGTTTGAATATAAGACTTCCGCGCTCGAGTTTTTCCTTATTGTGGTAGAGTATCTTAGTTCTTATCTCTAGTTTCCTCACATAATGCAAAGAATGCACTCATGGTTGTAAACTATGTACATTTTTGCTTGTTAATATAATATAAATATGTTTTCTTACCAAAAAAAACATTTATAGAAACAATTGTATATTTTAAATTCAATAAAAACTCTTTAAATGAAGACATGATAAAATATTCATTATTTAAAATTTCTAACATTTTTTTCTAAGTCATAAAACTTATTTTTCTGTCGATGAATTCATTCAATATGCAATTTTCTAAGTACTAATGATCATACAGTATGTAAAAATTTTCCTATACTCAAAATCTATGTATGGAATTTTAATCTAAGACCCACTAGATACTAAAACTGACACAAACCAATTAGTTTATATTTCAAAAATTACTTTCTTATCTTTTATTATACATATTTGGTAGATGAATGGTATTACTATTTAGTTCAAAATATTTTTGTTAATCTTAATAGATAAAATTTGATCTTGGTTGAGACTAAAAATACTCGTCTTAATTAACATAGTAATAATCATCAATTTAATAATTATAGATATTTAAAAAGAATTTTTTCCTTATTAACAAAAATATATTTATATTCATATTTCAAGAACGAAATAAATATATGTTTTATTCAAGCCAGTAAGCTTAAGATACAACTTATGAGTATTGTCATCAAATGATTTTTGGAAGAAAAATATTGGAAAATTTAACAACCTCCCATCATTCTATACTCAATAAAAGACTCAAATTATGAAAAAACTAAAACATGAAAATCTATAATGAGATGTAACATGGGGGCACAATCATTGAGTAGTACACCACATAGTAAGGTTATACATCATCTAAGAGGACATAAATAGGGTTGTTGAGCTAGTCTTTATTAATAATTTTAGATTAAACATTTGGATGGATGTAGGTGGTTCAGTACCTAGTATTTTTTGTCCCTTATGTTGAAATTTTCTATTAATAACTTTAAGTGGATTCATTGTAAATCTATAAAAAGGCCATTAGTAAACTTGCATCACATAATTTCTTTTGCTAATATCTTTTATGTCTAATATATTCTTTTACCAATAAAACCCCTTGTTCTACTCATTCTTGATGAGCAACCAAGGTCAACCATGGCCAGAATGGTCAAACATTGTGAACCAAGGTCTTTATGGTTGAACATTGTTAACCATTGTCAATATGAATAGCCATAATCTATCATAGAAAAGTATGGCCAACCATGGAAAAATATGTCAAACCATGTTCTACCATGATTAGCCAAACATTCAACCAAGACTAACCATGGCAACATGGTTGACCATAAGCAATTATTGTGAGATGGTTGACCATATTCAACATTATCAAATAGTTGATATAGTCATACATTGTCATTACATTCAACATAATCAACCATAATTAACATATGCAACACAGAAAGCATGATCAACCATAATGAACCATAGTCAACCTGCTCAAGCTTAGTCAACCATGTTCTACCATTATTGAAACATCTCAACTACAATCAACCATCATTAACATAATCACCATGGCCACCATGATCATCCATGGACATCCATGATCAACCACTTGATCAAGAAAAATCAATATGTTCAACCATAATCATTTATTGTTAAACATTGTCAACTATGGCCATCCATGTTCACACATAGTGAGTTATACTCAACCAGATTCAACCATGCTCTTGGCAACACATCCATTCTTGAATAAGGTAACCATGTTTAAGAATGAACAAGAAGTCCAACCATAGTCAAACATCTAAACCATTTTCAACCATGGTTAAAATGATCATTAATGGTTAACCATAGTTAACCATCATTAATAATTGTCCATTGTTGTTAGAAATGGCCTAACATGATCATCTATGGTCAATCCTCATCAACCCTTTATAGCCATGGTCAAACTGCGTTAACCTTCTTATCCATCATCAATCATCATCAAACATGGTCATCCATATTCAACAACAACCAACATTAATCATCAAGCATGGTCATCCATATTCAACAACAACCAACCTTAATCAACCTTACTCAATCATATGTTCACCATAGTCAACCATAGTCAACAACAATCAACCTTAATTAGCAATAGTCAACCACTATACACCATAGGAATCTTGGAAAGTGATAGTCAAATAAAGGTAAATATGGTCATACCTCTTTCAATAGTGATCTCCATGGCTTTGGTTGCCCATATGTAACATGTGTACCATGGGCATTTTGGTCACATAAAAATTGATGACCAAATTAATGATAATATTGAATAAATATTAATGATAAAATTAATATTTTGAAACATTATTCTAACATAAAATAGAAATATCCAGATTTTGAATGATACATAGATTGCATGAAAAAGTCCTAATAGTAAACAAAAATTATCGAGCCATGTCTTATTTGGACATCTATATTCATGTTTTTTCTTCTCACTTATTAGCTCAAAAACCTAGAGCAACGCCTACGCATGTATGTGGCTGTGGCTGAGAGAGATTTCGGTTTTGGGCCTCAAATGGCAACTAATTTCTTAATGGATTGAACAGCTTTTGAATCATCAAACCGGCTTCCTCCGACATCCTTGATGATATGATCTGCTGATGCGTTACTTTGCAGTATTCATGGATGTGTAATAATCCCTCATTAACCTTGCCTTGTGATTGACGACTACTTGCTGCTCCTTTTTTGATTCTTGATTGCAACATCCAGGAGTTCGAACATGGCCGTTGCATTGCGGTGATGGAGTGCATGTAGCAAGCTGTCCTGCTACCGACTCCTGAACGGATGAATGGAAATAAAATGGATGTGGAATTGGAACATGGCGATTAGGTTGAGGAGAAGCAACCACATGTACGAGGCTGCGATCAAGTCGAGAAGGAGCATCACCTCCAAGTGATTTCCATCTCCCTGTTGCTGCGGTTTTAATGGAAGAAGGAACATTGCTGCTTAAACGAAGTCCTGGCGGAGTTGGAACATTTTGGTGAGGTTGAGGCCCCGGAGAAGCAGTAACCACAAGTACCGGGGTTTTGTTAAACAATAACGTAGTCATGAGTAGGGCGATAGCAGCAACCGCAAGAGCAGACAGGGTAGCTTTCATTTTCAGGAGCATTGGCATCATCGTCGTTGATCAAGAAAGCCTCTTGTATACTTAATCAATGTTTGGAAAGGCGATAAGTATTGGCGATAAATGGAATTTTTGGAAAGGTGATTTGTTGCTGAGTTCTATTAGCAGATGGAATATTTCATGCATACATACAATACAACATTTAGATGGAGGTACCGTCTGTATATATATGAGGGAGAGGGGACAGAGCGAAGGCAAACCTGGGTGTCATGCCCCCAATCCTTTTCTTTTTTTATTGGGCGGGTGCGGCACCACCGTACGCTTGGTTTGAGCGCATGTGGACTACGCCTTCGTCTTTCAACACTTAATTCCTCTTATCGAATTAGTGTAAACTTAAAACTTCATAAACCGGAACGTATATAACCAAATTATAACATATAACCGAACAGCAATATAATTCTCCAATTATATTTCACATTCACTTATAATTCAATTAACAGCAAAACCACAACATAAACATGTAATGCAACATCAAAGAACATTAACACATCGTTTACGAGAGGGGCAACTCCCAACCAAGTGCGCCCTCGTACTTTTTATTAACTTGACAAATTCCTTTTTACAAGCTCGTGTGCCCGCGGCCAACACGAGATACAACAGACCCACGGCCAATATATTTACAACAGGCCTACGGCCAAATTACAATCACCGTCCTGTTTACGAAGCCGTGCGCATCGCATGCACCCTCCGTTGCCAAGACCGGCAATACAGTGTTATTTACCAAGTAGTGCGCATCGCATGCGCCCACCGTTTGTCAAGATCGACAATCAACCGCAGTTCGCAACTGCGTTTACCCGACCCCTGTTCCGCCTCCTTAACCGAGCTTGCTTTTACATACTTCGCACTTCTGCGCTCAAGTTCGACTGCTCGAGAGACTTAGAGATCGAACTCCTTGATCGTATGATGCTTGACCGAATTCGAATGCTCCAAATGACAAGTGCGCTGCCCATTATATAGGCTCCACCGCCAATTTTGGAACGGGTGTCGGTCTGCCAAGCCGACCCCCAAATACATAAACAATTGCCCACTTAATCATAAAGTCGACTTGTTTATTGTTGAACAGTCACGTTTCCCACTTTCGGCGGGTCGGCCCTTGTCGCACAAGGCCGCCCACGCCAAAGTGGGTATAAACCTGTCCTCCCTTCGCGCACTCGTCCAACATATGTGCGCCATCCAACTTTGAACCGCTCCACCTTGTGTCGCTGTGCTCGCTTGCTGCTGTCGCCCCCTCGGTCGTTCAGCGCTCCGTGTGCATGTGCCTTCGCACGTTGTTCGTTCGGGCGGGCGGGCGCACCTTCGTGCCGCCCTCGCCCTTCGTTCGGACCCGCCGCTCTTCACTTGGTCGCGTCCTTCGTTGTTTGTTCGGGGCGGTCGTCGCACGACCCACCCCTGCTGCCCGTGTGTTGCCGCGCCCCACCAGTTACTAACTTGTTTTTGCCCGGCGAGTGGGCGCACCTTCGTGCAGCCCTCCGCCATCATTCGGATGTCTGCCGTTTCTCCCAACGACCATCCTTTGTGTGTGTGTTTGGGCGTTCGTCGCACGACCCGCCCTGCTGCCCGTGTGTTGCCTCGCCCCACCGGTTATTTATCGTTCGAGCGGGTGGGCGCACCTTCGTGCAGCCCTCCGCCTACCGTTCAGACTTCACCCGTTTGCCAACTGGTCCTCCGTCCATCGTTCAGACTTTGTCCATTTTCCAACCGGTCCTCCGTCCATCGTGTGTTGTTCGGGGCTGTCGTCGCACAACCTGCCACTGCTGCCCGTGTGGAGCTGCACGCTGCTGCCACCGGTTAGTTTGTTTTTGTTTGCCTGTTCGTCGATGTCTTCGTTCAGGGCATCCGCCTCTCGGGCGCGGGTCGCCCTCGTGTCGCCCGCCCGTTATGTGCCTGCCCATCAACCATCAACTTGTGATTTGTGTGCCTTGCCCGGCGCCCGGGTCGTGCACGTTGTCGGGTGAAGGCTTGCCCGCCCATCGTGTGGGTCGCTCACCCGTCGTGCGGAGCGCCCGATTCCTCAGGGCATAACATCCTTCCCCACCCTAAGACGTTGTCGTCCTGACAACATTCCGTCCGACGGTCCTCCACCGAATTCTGCCAGCAGCCAATCATGTAGCCTCATCCACGATGATCTCCATTCGGCCACCGAACTGTATGTGTAATTTGAGCAAGTGCCACACATTTCAATTATGTGCCCACACTTACTTTTCTGATCCCCTGCCCAGGTTCATGGGAACCCCCAATTTTCTGCTGCACTTGGGATCATCATACCTGCTCAATCACCTTGCAGGCTCACTGCCTTGAGCAGCCAACAATGAGCCCTGCCTCCATACCTTCTAAGAAGATCTCAAGGGAAGTGAGCCAGATGGCTCTCCTTCGCTAATCAGTTCGATCCATCTGTCTAGATCCTCAAACTCCATCCGTCGCAGGTATGCCTCCCGATCTTCCGTTTGGATATTCGGTCTCACATACACATCGTCCTCATCGTCCTCCACCATCTCTAGCCTTCTTGACAAATCCGAGATACTATCCGAGAGTGACCGGATGACCAAGTCCTGCTCAGCAAGCTTTGTCTCCATGGTAGACAACCGCCTGTTTGTCTTTTCCTTGTCCTCCATCTGCATCCCTCCTAGTTTATGATCTGTCTTAGTCACACCCACGGTAGGAATACTTATGGGCACGTCCTCTCTCCCATCATAAATGAAGAGTTTTCTTAGATGAGGCACCACCATAGCTTCGAACTGCTTCATGAATTCCATCCCTAGCACTGCTTCATAGTCATCAATTCGTACTATGGTGAAGTCAACCTTCCTGGACCACTCACCAAGTACCGTGTCTACCTTCTCTGCTATGCCAAGGATTGCTGTCGGAGGAGAGTTTACGATCTTCATATATGCTTCTACCGGCACAAATTTTAGACCAAGTCTCCTTACGGTGTCCTCGCTCATGAAATTGTGTGAGGCCCCACTGTCAATCATTGTGAGAACCTCTGTCCCACCAATCTTCATGCTTACATATTCCAGTCTGTTCCTTTCCGGATTCCTCCTAGAGGTTGTCTCCGTTGTGGCAGAGGCTCTGAGGATCTGCATCATCCCTACTGAAGCATTGTCCTCCTCGTCCTCTTGAACAGCAGCGGCCACTTTTGTCTTAGAGGACAGTTCTTAGCCATGTGTGGTCCTGCACACAACCAGCACTTCAAAGGCTTTTTCTCCCTTGGCGAGTTATCTACCTTTGGAGTGTCTTCCTTCTTTTTCTCTTTCGTCTTCTCAAACTTCTTTTTCTCATTAGAATTTTCGTCATAATGATCTACGAGCCTGTCAACCGCAGCGAAGGCTTCTTCAAGCGTCCTGATTTTCTGCCTCTTTACCTCATTACGAGCCCACGGCTTCAACCCAATAATAAAATTGAAGACCTTGTATTTTTCGGCCATATCAGGAAGTTCCAGCACCGCGCTTGAATATTCTTGCTGGTAGGTTTGTAAGCTCCCAGTCTGTTTGATGTACTTGATCTTGGTCCTTGCCTCCCACGTTTCATCTTGAGGACTAAAGTGTGACTGCAAGGCTTTCTTCATGTCATCCCAGGAGGTAGTGTCATCAGCACTACCATTGGTAATCTGATCAGCCCTCCTTCTCCACCACATATTAGCATCATTAGTCAGGAACTAGGCGGCTACCTTGACTTGCGCTTCTCCTTTAGATAGGTTCAACCATTCTAGGTACTGCTCCATGTCCCATAAGAAATTGCCAAGAACCTTTGCGCTCCTTGTCCCGTCGTATGATTCCGGTTCCTTGACCTTTACATGGGGCACTCCTCCACCTGAGTTGTGCCTTACGGCCCTTTTCAACACCGCAATCTCATCTTGGGCTTCTTCAAGAGCCTTGTTTGCTTTTTCGAGGTCCCTCCTAAAATTTACGAGCTCTGCTAGCCCTTGATCTCTTGATTCCTCGACCTCCTTTACTCTCCCTTCAAGGTGCGTACACAAGTAATCAGTGTACTAGAACTGTGTTTTGAGCTCATCATGTTGTGCCCGGAGCTCATCAAGTTCCTCTTTAACCTTTGAGATGGCCTCCCGTTCCTTGTTTAGCGAACCCACCTCTTGGTTCCAAGAGTTCTCCAAGCTTTCCATCCTCCCGAGTACCCTGTCAATGAACTCTGCGTCCTTCATCACATGGTTAGACCCGGCTTGAGAATTGGCTACCATTTCCTTGTTCTTTTGTGACCTGGTTCCGACCATTCACCACTTGCAATTTTCTACCAAGCAATCTGCTCAATCAGCTCTCCAACTTGGCTCTGATACCATCTGTCACGCCCCCAATCCTTTTTTTTTTTTATTGGGCGGGTGCGGCACCACCGTACACTTGGTTTGAGCACATGTGGACTACACCTTCGTCTTTCAACACTTAATTCCTCTTATCGAATTAGTGTAAACTTAAAACTTCATAAATCGAAACGTATATAACCAAATATATTCATATAACCGAACAGCAATATAATTCTCCAATTATATTTCACATTCACTTATAATTCAATTAACAGCAAAACCGCAACATAAACATGTAATGCAACATCAAAGAACATTAACACATCATTTATGGTAGGGGCAACTCCCAACCAAGTGCGCCCTCGTACTTTTTATTAACTTGACAAATTCCTTTTTACAAGCTCGTGTGCCCGCGGCCAACATGAGATACAATAGACCCGTGGCCAATATATTTACAACAGGCCTACGGCCAAATTACAATCACCGTCCTGTTTACGAAGCCGTGCACATCGCATGCACCCTCCGTTGCCAAGACCGGCAATACAGTTTTATTTACCAAGTAGTGCGCATCGCATGCGCCAACCATTTGTCAAGATCGACAATCAACCGCAGTTCGCAACTGCGTTTACCCGACCCCTGATCCGCCTCCTTAACCGAGCTTGCTTTTACATACTTCGCACTTCTGCGCTCAAGTTCGACTGCCCGAGAGACTTAGAGATCGAACTCCTTGACTGTATGATGCTTGACCGAATTCGAATACTCCAAATGACAAGTGCGCTGCCCATTATATAGGCTCCACCGCCAATTTTGGAAGGGGTGTCGGTCTGCCAAGCAGACCCCCAAATACATAAACAATCGCCCACTTAATCATAAAGCCGACTTGTTTATTGTTGAACAGTCACGTTTCCCACTTTCGGCGGGTCAACCCTTGTCGCACAAGGCCGCCCACACCAAAGTGGGTATAAACCTGTGCTCCCTTCGCGCGCTCTTCCAACCAGTGTGCGCCATCCAACTTTGAACCGCTCCACCTCGTGTCGCTGTGCTCGCTTGCTACTGTCGCCCCCTCGGTCGTTCAGCGCTCCGTGTGCGTGTGCCTTCCCACATTGTTCGTTCGGGCGAGCAGGCGCACCTTCGTGCTGCCCTCGCCCTTCGTTCGGACCCGCCTCTCTTCACTCGGTCGTGTCCTTTGTTGTTTATTCGGGGCGGTCGTCACACGACCCGCCCCTGCTGCCCGTGTGTTGTCGCGCCCCACCGGTTACTAACTTGTTTTTGCCCAGCGGGTGGGCGCACCTTCGTGCAGCCCTCCGGCATCGTTCGGATGTCTGCCGTTTCTCCCAACGACCATCCTTTGTGTGTGTGTTCGGGCGTTCGTCGCACGACCCGCCCTGCTGCCCGTGTGTTGCCTCGCCCCACCGGTTATTTATCGTTCGGGCGGGTGGGTGCACCTTCGTGCAGCCCTCCGCCCACCGTTCAGACTTCGCCCGTTTGCCAACCGGTCCTCCGTCCATCGTTCAGACTTCACCCATTTGCCAACCAGTCCTCCGTCCATCGTGTGTTGTTCAGGGCGGTCGTCGCACAACCTGCCCCTGCTGCCCGTGTGGAGCTGCACGCTACTGCCACCGGTTAGTTTGTTTCTGTTTGCTTGTTCGTCGATGTCTTCGTTCAGGGCGTCTGCCTCTCGGGCGCGGGTCGTCCTCGTGTCACCCGCCCATTATGTGCATGCCCATCAACCATCAACTTGTGATTTCTGTGCCTTGCCCGGCGCCCGGGTCGTGCACGTTGTCGGGTGAAGGCTTGCCCGCCCATCGTGTGGGTCGCCCGCCCATCGTGCGGAGCGCCCGATTCCTTAGGGCATAACACTGGCTTTTTAGACAGACCGTGCAATTTTCTGATGAAGGTATCAGCTATAAATATACGAAGGAGAGGGGCGGAGGTGACGCTCAACCGGGTTCTTACGACAAATTTGGGTTTGTATTGTTGTATTGTATTGAATTCAAATTAACTGTAATATTGATGATAGATTCTTGGTCCGTAGAGCACATGGGAGAGAACAGACACCATTGTAATTGTATTATTGACCGTGAAGGATTCTTCGCCCGTAAAGGACACGGGACTTAAGCTGAAACCGTGTCATCCTTCGATGGTTCAATATTTGTTTCTTAATTGTGTGAATGCCGGGAGACCGTTCATCTCCAGTGTTGAATTGACTTTAGTGGATGAGATGATAAAGCTATCACATACAGAAACTGTGGGCTCATAATTGAGACGTTTATGATCTTAATCCGTCGAGGTAATGAGGATGTATACGATTGTGAAGAAAGGTTTTTAAGCTTAGACATACTTTTATTCACTAATCTCGGTTAATCATACAATTCTTTCTATGTACAATAAGATGCTATTTCATATTTCTTGTCCATATTCAGAAACCTGCAAAGAAACACGTAAACGGTATTATAGCACACTAGTAGTATACTTAGTCCCTATATTATATATATATCCTGAGTCCTACAAAATTAGCATAGGCCTTGGGGATTATGGGGATTGCAAGAAATGGTTGTCTGTGATAATTTGACAGGAGATCGAGAGAAGTATATATTATGTCTTAGAACTTATAAACATGCAAAATTTTATTGGGTTATTGCAAGAAATATTTAAAATTTCAAAATTTATGTGCTTTTGCAATCATCATTAAATTTAGAGGATTGTATGATCTACAATATAAACATAAACAGAGACAAATTTAAGGCAAACGCATCCATAAAATAGAAAATTTTTATTTTCAGATTATTATAGTTTCCATTGCAATCACATCAATACAATTGTAATCACGTACTTTGGTTGCCATTGTTGTTGGCATAGTCTTGTTGTTAATGATACATATACTATAATTTTCAATGCCCATCCATGAGGTTGTAATATCTACTATTGTCAACCATGGTCAATATTAATGTAACATTATTGTAACTATGTAACAATGGTCAACCATCATCAGGGTTGGAATTTGGATTCTTTTTTACCGGCCAAAACAATCTTTTTTTGACATTTTAGATCTTCATAGTACCCATCAAAGAACATTATGTTTAATTTTACTCTTCGTGAGGGATGCTTTGATAATAAATTAAACCATTCACCAAAAAAAAATTGAGTAAAAAATTACCCTTCTATAACACAATTATGTTAAAAATTTCACATATTTATCATAACAAAAAATAAAAAATGACCATAAAACACAAATGAGTTTTTGAATCTGATTATTTCCGTATAATTAATAATTATAAAATATTTTGTATTTTAAAGTCTCTTCTTATATGATAATTTCTCAATAACCAAATTGAAAATCAAATTAATTGTTAAAAATTAAAATAAAAGTACTTCATTGTAAGTCTTGTACACAAAATTATATAGTTCTTCATAAGTGAATTCTTGGTATTTTGGACATTTTTAGACAACCATTTATTTTTAATTTAATTTATAGGTCACCATGTTATTTTTTATTTTTGTACATAGCCATATTATTGTTAGCCTCACTCTCACATTTAAAACAATTCTAAGTCAAAATAATTAAATTAATTAAAATAAAGAAAGATGGATTTAATCCTACCTTTCTAGATTGAGTTAGCTCGTCATTGTTAGCAGTTACTTTAGGCTTAGTTGGTTAAGAGATTCTCTCCAACTAATTAGGCTCCTAGATTAGTGTTTGGTTGAGATATTTGCTCAACCTAAGTGTCCAAGATAGAAGTATTATCTTGAGACCAATTTCCTCATCTATTTATATGTATCATAAACATTATTTTAATAATGAGAATGTGAGGAATGTTGAAGTCTCTTTGCCTTTTCTGCCATGTCAGTTTTCTATATGTCTGCTATTTATTTATGTGTGTGAGTATTTTATTTTAGTGTGTTATGGCTTTGTGATGTTTCTTCATGTGGTATGAGAGCTTACGGTGATTCTGGTTGTATGTGAGTTTTTTAAAGAATGAATTGTGTGTTGTGCGAAGTTGGACAATCTGCATAGAACTAGGTATAGTAATATTAAGAAGTTTTATGAGAGCACACCACCCTGGAGTGTTCATGTTCATAGACTATTGTAACAAGAGATTTAGAATGTGGTCTATGCAAGAAGAAATATGTGAGATCTTGATGTAAGAGCATTCAGGCCTAGTCAGCAATGTGATAGCATGATTGCATGTTGTGACTCATCAGGGGTTAGAAGATAAGGGACTAGTTAATTTTATTTGTTTAGATGTATTAGTGTATTTATTTATTGTCAAATATGAGAAAAGGGCATAGTGGTTGATTCATCCTCTCTATGAGGAGATTAGGCCAAACATTTAGATTTATTTGGTTTGAATACAATATGAGGAATTTGATAGCTTGATTTAGCATTTGTTTAGAAAAGAGTGGAAGTGAAGACACTTTTTAGGAGAGAGTGAGAGATTTCTGATTCTGAACCAGAATTGGTTCATGAATCCACTTTTGTATAAATTGTGATCTTTTTGTATATTTCAGAGGTTGGATAGGTTAGGGAGGGAGATGCTAGAGAGGATAGATAGGTTAGCTAGAGGTTGAGAGAAACCTGAGCGGAGAGAGCGAGGATTTCAAGATTGAGACAGGGCCTTTTTACTGATGTAATCTGACCAGAGGGCTGAAACACTGTAACTTCATTATATTGAATAAATGATTTTGGGTGTCTGAGAATGGCCATTTCTATTGAATTCCTCACTCGTCTCTATATTGTTTGGTTGTGGATTAATTGAGGCATGCTTCTCTGTTTTTATTCTTGAAGTTATGAATAAAGTCTTCAAAGCATAATGGGAATCTTTAGTGTTAATACCAGTGTTTGAGCGCTTTAATACCTAGTCATTTATCCAAAGATATCAAGGAGAAGTTATGTAAGAAATCATGATTGAAAAATAGAGTATGGCAGAGAATCATTTTTAACACAAAGTCCATTGAAAACAAGTGAAATCAGATAAGAAGGAATAGAGGCGAGAAGATATCATGGTTGTTAGATCTGTAAGATCAATGGACCAAATCTAATCGCGGAAAGGAAAGAACTTTATTGCATCGGCATATATTGTTATAAGCAGGACAGACTCAGGCCTTAAGGAGTTGCAATTGTGATCACACTGATATATCGCATCGACGGAAATTTATGTGAATGGATCGGACCTAAACACTTGCCAAATGCTAATTGTGACATTGTGATATAATGTGGATAGTTGGATCATATAGTTGATCAAAGGCGGGGATCAAATCACTGATCGCACTTCAGAAAGACGTTAAATAGCAAAGGTGGTTTCTCAAAGGTGGTAAGTGGATTATCAGGCAGCCTCAAAAGCCCTAAGCAGTTTCTAGAAATCAAACCCAATGAGGTAATGGGTTGTGGTTTAATTAAATTGAAATCCAGAGTGATCAGGACTGTCCATCGAATGGACAATCGAACAGATATCAGCCGCGAACATGTGCAAAGGTTAATTTCCAATCCGCACCCAATGGGGTTTATACATTGGTTTTAACTCCATTTGGATTTAGGCCTTTAAGTTTTTGAACATTTTTCTATGCGTTTCTGTGTAAAGTGGAGATTGGAGGAAAGGCAATAAGAAAGATGGAAGAGGCAGACCCGAAAGATTTATTGAAGTGGGTTTATGAATTTTGAGTTCTGGTTATGAGCTCGGAGCAGGTTTTCCCGTGTAATCCTTTCTATTCGATAAAGTTTGTATGGCCATGTTTTTAATGTAAAAGTGTATCTATAATCCTTTTGATAGAGATTCATGGATATAATCACTAAGTTCATGCCCGATAGTTGTATATCGAGGAATTTCCCTTATGAGCTGGTTTCCTACGTCATTTGTGGTATCAGAGCTAGCACAACGCTCTGAAAAGAATGGTTTGGAAATTGAGTTATAATCTCAGCATGTGTATGATTGTACTGAAGTGAATTTGATATAGATGGGGATCATACTACAAAGGACTCTGAGATCAGAATGGGGAAACAATGAACATCTAAAGAAGGTCTGGTAAGAATGTTTGAATTTAATAATTTTGCAGAGACCTGTTTGAATGTTTAAAGAACAACAAGGGATTGAAATTTCAAAGGAGAAGTTGTTTTCCTTTCAGGAAAATGAAATTTCTGTGCATGTTGATTGCATGATTGATTTGATTGAAATGAAAGGTTTAGAAGTTAAACCTGAATAGAAGAGTGGTTTGCTATGGCATTGAAGTTAGTTAAATAATTTGAAGAATTTTGTGAAAATTGAGAATTATTGAGGATTTCTCAAAGTGTTGTTGAAGGCAATGATATTGATGATTGAAAGAATAGAGATTGGGTTTAATAGGACTGAAAGAAGAACCACTCCACGGAAAGAATTTTGGAATTTGTAGAAGCAAACCAGGATTTGCTTACAACCAGGTTATCAGGAGGAATTGGTAGTGTCTGTGATGAATTGGTAAATACAATTGAAATTCAGATCTAATGTTAATTGATCTTGAAAGCTAAAGAGTCTATTATAAAAAGTAGAATGGGAAATAATTGTTGGTTGTATGGAGTATTTTGAATGGAAAGTCTAAATGAAATAGTGAAGAGCTAAATCATTTGGCAAAGATTTAATTGGTGGGATGGGAATTAGTTTTAAGACATATTTGAATGAAATATTGCAGGTTTGAAAGATACTTTGGTCTATCTCGAGATAAGATTGTGCAGGTCAGTCGAAGCAATGGAATTGCTGAAAGGGGGAATGAGTTGTACTAGCATCAGAGCATATGAGCTATGTTAAAGAAGATAGAGCAAGAAGAACTCTCAGATGAGTAAAGGTGACAGTACCCAATAGTAAATAAATTTACTAAAGGAAAGAAGGAAGTAAGAAATCGAAGATGCAGAGCCTACAACAAGGAGTATTCAAGAAGAGATGAGAACAACTTCCAACTGTGGTTGGGTAGAAGTTGTTGAGGCAGCTCCACAATTGTGATTGTAGATAGGAGATAACAATTCCAACAAGAGGAGTGGTAGGTAGAATTGTTAGTTAGTGAAATATTCAAGGAAAGAACCAATATATGCCAAAAGGCTAAACTCGGGAAAGTTTGGTGAGGCATGAAGGAGACTTGTTACAGGTGAAATGGAAAAGGTTAGTTGCAACTCACTAGTGAACAAGGAATTCTCATGAGAGGAAGGAAAGGAACTGACTATTGATAGTCATGACAGGGGTATAGAGGAGAGTCAGAGACAAAGGAAAAATAATGTTGAAGTAGTTGGACTCAAAGGAATGAGTAAAGAAGAAAGGGACATAGAGTTGGCGGAGATGAAGGTAGAACTCAGTCATTTGGAGAAGCTAGTATTGAAAGGAATTAGAGAAAAATGGAAACAAGGATTTTATGTGGGAAGCAGAGTTAAATGGCATGTCAGAGAATTTTTTGCTAAGAAATTAATACGTTGAATGGTTGAGAATGAAGGAATGGAATACATCTGTGAACCAGAGGAAGGATATCTCCTTAGGAAAGGAGGCAGTGATGACAGTAATGAAGAACAGATCTATGCAGATCAGAATGAGAGGAATGTGTTGATAGCATCCTCATAGACAAGAGGGTCTCATATTTTTAGGATTAATTATTTCTATGAATGTAAATTTGTAGGTATGCAGCCTAATGAATTTGAACCTGTGTATAAAAAGGTGAAAGAGACAGAGGAAAGAAAAACAAAAAAGGAGATCCATAAGGACTTTCAAGACTTCAATTCCTGGAGGAAATTAAAAGGTATAGCTAAATGGTTGTGTCTTCTTTCAGTGAAAACTTATTGGATCATATTTGAAGGAATTTTAGTATGGATAGAAGACCAATGGGAAATGGAAACAAGAAAGGAAACAAATGCATTGCAGACTTGTGGAGTGAAGAGAAGGAAAGATGACACATAGAACTTAGCTGAAAAAGTTAAGCTAAGGAAATCTTTGAAAGATCAAAGTCTTATCAGAGAAGAGGAGGAGGCATTGTTGTCTCATTTGGATAAACTGAGTGTTGGAAGAAATTGTGTAGAACAGGAAGATATTCTACAAACTTATGATAAAGTTGCCAATCTTAGTCCAAAAGTTGCAGTCCTAGAAGTTTTCTTTGATGAAGAAGAAGTTAGAGATGTTGAGGGAGAATTTCTCAATAATTTAGTGAACTATTAGAATATTTCAAAGAAGCATGAGGAGTTGATCACTGAGGCTTCAAATGAAGAGCCTTGTAGTTTTGAAACTGACATGTTGTATATGTTTTTAGGTTTGACAGGTGATGAACAACAATTGGACAATGTGCTTATTAATGTTGTTGAAGAAGTGATATTATTTGAAGAAAGGGCTGAAGGAGAAAGATATTTTGAGCATGTATTTAATAATTTTGAGAATGATGGTATTGACAGGGAAATTGTCATGATTAAAGAAGCTAAAGATAAGAAAATGAAACTGTGTGATGATAACCAGAATGAAATATCTTCATTAGAGAATCAAAATGACAATATTATGGAAATATGAACGAATATAAGATGATGTTAACAGATACAGAAGTTCAGGAATTTTGTGATTTAAAGAGGAATATTTTTATGAATCTGTAAACCATGAAGAAGCTTTAGAAAACCTAAATTTTGTTTATGATGTAGGAGAAGATTAAACAACATCATTTTGTTGCAATAGTATAAGTATAGAGGATGAAAAGATACTTCATAATGATATGCTCCAAGAAGTCCTAGCTATTGAATTATTGAATGATAATCTTGTATTAGAACAAGGAACACTGTATAATGTAGAGGAAAGTATGGAAATGGAAATTGATGACAATTTCATAACTTACATAGAAGGACAGTATAAAGAGTTGATGGTAGAATTACCTATGAATATTGAAAACCATAGTTATTTTTAACCTGACAATTGTGATGAAAATTTTGTTTTATACACGAAGGAGGAGTCATATGGAAATGACATGCTTATTGAATATGAAGAAATTTCTATTTTTTTTCTAGGAAGGTTATTAGATGAACATGATAACATAGATAACATAGAGGAAAGGATTATCTTTGACGATAATGAAAGAGAAGTTGTAGAGTACAAACAACAGTTTGTAAATGCAAGATATGAAGAAGAATTGGACAGAAATTTCATAATTTCTATGGTGGAAAGAAATGTACAGTAGGTAGATGTTAGTGGAGTTTAGTTAGAGATAAATTGTAAAGAGGAAGTTGAGAAATTGTGGAAGATGAAATCAGATGAGAAGAGGGACAACAAGGAAAAGAAATTAACTCCTAGATGTGGGTGACAGAAAGGTTCATAGGTACGAAGGAGGTGCGTCAAGAGGGCAAGTGGCAGCCCACTAGCGCCAGCTGTAAATGTAATAGGCTAGAGCACTGGCCTCGCACAAACATATTAATGGCAACATTAATGCTGCCCTCCCTGCAACTTGTTTTAGGCGCAATGGCACCCGGTGTGGTCTTCATTCGCGCTCCTCCTCCACACGCCTTCAGCTCCATTAAGGCAGTAGACCTTGACGATTCTCCAAGCGATAGCTCTATCCCCTACTTCCCTTCAGCTCTGGTTCATGCTGCTTGTAGCCATAAGCGTGTTCAGTCTCCTATGTATCCAGAGTGTTCTCTCCTCAATCGTTTCCCCACTATTCCTTCTCTGTCTGTCCATCCTTGTTGTGCCTCAAGTGCCATTACCATCCCCAACATCCATTCAGCTCTGGTTCCTGGTGCTTACAGCCACAAGCATGCTGAGTCTCTGCTATTCTTTGTGTATTCACCCCTCAGTCGACTCCCAGCCATCCCTCCTCCGTTTGTCTGTCCTGCTTTTATCAATATGCCTAGAGAGAGGCTCAGAATGGGGTGCAGATGTGGCGGTTCACGTGGTCGAGCCACCCACCAGCATTCCTCAACCACTTCGAACCCCTCATTAGATGCTTCGGAGTTTTGTTGCTACAGTTATCCTACTACCAGAAGTGGCAGGGGTAGGGGAAGGGGGCAAGCCAAAGTCGGAGTCTGTGTGCATCACTCGCATCCACATACTGCCCGTTTCCGCATTCCTTGCTCTCTGGGAAACTCATCCTTCATTGTTTCTATGACAATTGAAATGTGTGAGAATGCTATGGGTTTGGGGGAGGTTCATCATCGGGCTCCTGTGGAACAGAGGTTGTCAAGTCAAAACGTCACCCAGCCGCAAGATACAGGAGTATTGTCAATTATGAACACTGAAGCCAATGTCGGCTTAAGTGCGCAAGTGAGAGGAGACCCTTCAAGCTCAGCGGCCCATCCTTCGGACTCCAAGGACTCAGACCAATTTGGGTGCCGAATCGTAGAAGAAAAACCATCAACCTCAGATGAAGATTGAACTAGTCAACGCCTCTGGTTTTTTGATCAGCTACCGAAGAAGAAGTTCAACTCCCTCTCGATTCATAGTTTTCATTCTTGTTTCAGGTCTTTGTAAATTCTATATGTCGGAGGCTTTTTATGTTTAAGTTTATGTAGGAATCTTCCCAAGGGACAGCTGTACTCAAGTCAGTCCTGTATCATTGTATGGGTCAGTTTTTGAGTTTCTTGGAATGGTCACTGTCCAAATTTGGAATCTAATTTTCT
This sequence comes from Pinus taeda, assembly GCA_000404065.3. Classification (NCBI taxonomy): domain Eukaryota; kingdom Viridiplantae; phylum Streptophyta; class Pinopsida; order Pinales; family Pinaceae; genus Pinus; species Pinus taeda. The sequence continues at coordinate 5,479 of APFE031484138.1, read as the reverse complement.
TTCAAATTAAAAACTCTGATGTAAGTCATCATGCCGGTTCTCTAGTCAAGATGTCAAGAGTTTTTTGCGAAAATTCCAACTCCATGGCAAGAACTCACGAGGCATCTGCCTCTCTGTAATATTTTTGTATGAATATAGGAGTAGACCAATTGAGAAAAAAAAAAGGAAAAGAAATTAACAATAGGAATTTGTATCAGAAAGGAAAGAGGACAACAACAAAATAAGATTTGGAAATCTGAAAGAACAGAAGTGACAGTGGCAGAAGAATTGAATTAGCAACATGATGAAAGTGATGACCAGTTACGAAGTAAAGTTTGGGATACTCGATGGATAGTAGAAGAAACACATGACCAGGAGGTCATGAAAGCTTTCAACTTTGGGAGTCTAATGCAGGAGCATTCAGGCCTACTCATCAATTTGATAACATGATCACATGTTGTGACTAACAAGGGGTTGGAAGATAGGAGACAAGTTAATTTTATTTATTTAAATGTGTGAGAGTGTTTATTTATTGTCAAATATGAGTAAAGGGCATAGCGGCTGATTGATCCTCCCTATGTGGAGATCACGCAAAATAGTTAGATTTATTTGGTTTGAATAGAATACAAGGAATTTGAAAGCTTGATTTAGCATTTGTTTAGACAAGAGTGGAAGTGAAGAGCCTTTTTATGAGTGAGTGAGAGATTTCTGGTTGTGAACCAGAATTGGTTCATGAATCCACTTTTGTATAAATTGTGATCTCTTTGAATAATTCAGAGGTTGGATAGGTTAGAGAGGGAGAGGATAGATAGGATAGATAGGTTAGGTAGAGGTTGAGAGAAACTTGAGCGTAGAGAGCGAGGATTTCAATATTGAAACAGGGCCTTTTTATTGATGTAATTTGGCCAGAGGGCTAAAACTCTGTAAATTCGTTATATTGAATAAATGATTTTGGGTGTGTGAGAATGGCCATTTCTATTGAAGTGCCTCGGTTGTCTCTATATTGTTTGGTCGTGGATTAACTGAGGCATTCTTCTCTGTTTTTATGCTTGAAGTTATGAATAATAGTGTTCAAAGCATAATGGGAATCCTCAGTGTTAATAATAGTGTTTTAGCAAATTAATACCCAATAATTTATCCAAAGATATCAAGGAGAAGTTATATAAGAAATCATGATTGAAAATAGGGTATGGCAAAGAGTTATTTTTAATGCAAATTCCATGAAAAACAAGCGAAATCAGATAAGAAGGAATAGAGGCGAGAATATATCGTGGCCGTTGGATCTATAAGATCAACAAACCAGATCTAATTAGGGAAAGTAAAGAACTTTATTGCATCATGTTGAGATTGTAACAAGATGATGGAGCTTAGTGAAAAGAGTCGCCTTCACTAAGTGGGCCCGCAGGCTATTTTTGGCGCAAGTCTATTTTTAGACTATGTCTATTTTTAGACATATGGATCATGTCTATGGATTGCAGGTTGTTGTTTATGGATGATTGATCAAGTTGGGAAAAATAGATGGACTTCTATTTTTAGATCACAGCGGAGTGACTGCTCAGTCTAAATATAGAACAGTCAAATATTATTAGCTCATAATAATATTTAGAATATAAACTTTGTCTTATTCTCTTGGAGCACTTCAGTTTGAGCTACAGAGGTGGCACATGCAGCTGTCAGAAGGAAATACGCTTTTCTTATGAGTCAGTTGAGTGTTGCATGCATGACCTCAGTTAGAACTCAATCAGTTGAGTTTGGTGGAGTTGATTGTGGAGTTGATGGAGTTGTGTTCAGTTTAGCTTTGTTAAACTGGTTGTATT
>APFE031484134.1:107819-191481 GCA_000404065.3 Pinus taeda | reverse complement strand
TATGGTTTTGGCCCGTTGTATTGGTCCATGATTTGAGGAAGAGCTTGCCTATATAAAGCAAAGGAGATCATTTGGCTTTAGTATGCTTTTGGGTTGAATATCTTAAGATCTGAAATATTGGGTTATTGTTTCAAAAGCTCGATCTATATGAAAGTGAAGTGGAAAGCGAATCTGTGAAGGGTGATCTCTCGAGCGCTGCAGCTGCGGAAGTGCGGAGGTGCCGCAGGAGGCGCAGCAGGAGGCGCCGCAGGAGCCGTCACAAGAGACGCCGCAGGAGGCGCCGCAGGAGACGCCGCAGAAGGTGTTCTGGGTTTAGTTTTCTGTTATTGTGGATCTGGTTATCAGGGTGACTTACTGGTACTTGATGATCATTTGATATTTATGGATCCAGTTTGAAAATTTATGAAAAGTGGTCCTTGAAAGAAAATAAGTAGGGGTTGTAGCTCCCTTTCAGGAGAGACTGGAAAACGAGAGAGAGTTGTAGCTCTCTGCAGGTTGCAGCCTGCGTACTGGTAAAGGACTGCACCAGTACAAGACCATTGTAAAAGGAGTTTCTAATTTGAAAGAAGATAGAGACATATTGCAGCAGGTGGTTTTCACCCACATTGGGTTTCCACCTTATATCTGGTGTTCTTTGATGTGACTGTCTGTTTTTCTTGTTCATGCTCATTGTTTTATGGTACTGATATGCAAAAATAATTCAAAGTATAAATAAGGAAGAATTGTTAAAAGGACTAGATAATACTGATTCACCCCCCCTCTCAGTATTATTTTCAACAAATCTCCCATCCCATATATGTTGCAAGGGATATAATGGATCTGATAGAGGTATACCGAGCTACTAGGGCAAAGGTTTCCTCATAGTCTATTCCTTCCTTTTGAGCATATCCTTCTTTTACGAACCTAGCCTTGTACATATCTACGCTACCATCTGCAGCATACTTGATCTTGTAGATCCATCTCGAACCCACAATTGATCAGTTCTCTAGTCTTGGTACAATTTCCAAGACATCATTTGTCATGATGGAGTTATACTCTTCTACCATGGCATCCACCCATACCTGGTGTTGTATGGCTTCATGAAAACTAGAAGGTTCTTCGACCTAAGCTACCAATGTTTGGTATATGTCAGGTTGTCTATGCTGCCTTTTCTCGGCTCTAGGAGCTCCAACGAATTCCTCTGCGTCCCTCAAACTCTATCGCACCTCTCAGCTAGTCCTTCCACTGGTGGTGGGAGGTTCCATCTGTTCCTCCTCCTGTTGTTGTACCTGTTGTGACACTCCTAGCTCCTCGTCTCATGAGGAGCTGCTAGTAATGGTTACAGTGCTTGAACCAGATACCTGTCTTCCAGCTAGATCTAATCCTTGTTGCTGGACTAGAGGAGCATCCTCAGCTTGTTCTTCAAACGACATCTCTCATGATTTCCTAAAAGCTCTATCTTCTATGAACTTTACATCCCTCCTTACTACAATCCTCCCACTGCTCGGAATGTAGATTCGATACACCTTTGAAGTCTCGTTGTAACCCACGAGATATCCAACTTCGTTAGACTGGTCTAACTTGCTCTGCTTCTCTTCTGGAATACGACAATAAGCCACACTTCCGAATATCCTAAGGCGACTTACCTCTAGCTTCTTTTCCGTGAAAACACCCTCTAGTGTCTTCTTTCCTAAAGCCCTGTGAGGAGTCCTATTATGAATGTATACAATCGTGATGCATGCTTCTGCCCATAAAAACTTGGGTAGATTCTAATCATGTAACATCGTTTTTGCTGCTCCAACAATAGTTATGTTCTTCCTTTCTACGACTCCATTCTGCTCTAGATTATAAAGTGTTGTCCATTCTCTTCGGATCCCTTCTCTTGCACTGAAATCTGTGAAGTCTTTATTCATGTATTCTCCGCCATTGTCTAAGCGCAATATTTTGATCTTCCTTCCTGACATGTTTTCCACTAGAGCCTTAAACTCCTTAAACCGAGCAAAGACCTCATCCTTGGTTCATAAAAAATCAATCCATGTTTTCCTAGAATGGTCATCTATGAAGGTGACAAAATACCCAGCACCACTAATAGCTCTTGTAGACATTGGACCACAGATGTCTGAGTGTATTAAGCATAATACACTCTTAGCTCTATTGTTGCTTCTGGAATAAGCTGCTTTGGCGTACTTTCCTAGTACACAGCCTCTGCATATATCATCATGCTTGGCAATAAGCACTGGAACCCCCGTAACAGTTTCCTTAAGCATCCTTAACGCCCCATGATGCAAGTGTCCCATCCTTCTGTGCCACAATTCATTTAAGTCTTTTTCTCCACTGACATTATTGCTTATCAGTGCCATAGGAAACTCGAGTTGCAACTTGTATAACCTGTTGCTTCGAGTTCCAATCTGGGCCCTCTTTTTCCACTTAGGATGCTTGACATATACTCTGTTACCGATGAAGTACACATCATATCCTTTATCTTGTAATTGAGATACAGAAATCAAATTCATTACCATACCTAACACATGCAATACGTTCGTGGCTCGAGGACTATCTCCTGCTGTTGTCTGGAATGTAACGGTTCCCTTTCCTACTAGGGTGCATTTTGTCCGGTTACCCATTGTGATTTGGAAGTTCATCTGTTCCTCCTAATAGATCAAGAAATATTCTCATTCTCCAGTCATATGAGCTGAAGCCCGGCTATCAATGTACCAATCCTCCGCTGATACAGAACTTGACAAGCAAGCAAATTCCTCTTCTAGCTTGGAAGCTAATTCGGAAATATTCTTATTCCTACTATTCTCCATGCTCTTTTTCTTTGCTTCCATCTTACCTGGACCTTGCTCTGATGCCATGTGAAAATTTTACTGCAATAATTGATTTATTTCTCCTACTTATTTACAATAAGTTATTCACCAATGCTTCAGTAAATTTCAAAATAAATTCAGCTGCAAACTTCACAAATTAAGAACTGAAAATTAAAAGGCAAGAGAAACATCAACACATGAACAATCACATTGACACACTTGTTTTTGGACAATCGTCCTCGAAAAAACCCAATCCGGGAAAATCGGTGGATCAAATCTAAGGGTTTCTATTATCGGCAGTAAAATTCTAAATACAATCTGGATGCCCCAGAGAAAATGAGAATCCACTCATAAAAGATGACTGAGAATTCTCTCACACTGAATCTAGAGGTTTTATGTTGTCCCCAGCTACTGGATGACACACTACACAGTCTCTACTTGAGCCTACGCAGCCACTGTGTGACTTTTGCATAGAGACTCCCTCTCACTGTGCCAACCTTGGCTGTTGCTGCTTTTGCAGCTGAGAAATCGAGATTTCTCCTACCAATCAACCACAATGATTCTTGGACCTGATCTCTGCTATCCCCCAGCACTTATGTGTCAACCTCCTCCAATTGTTGCGTTGTCCCTCTACGTCAATCTCTTCCAATTGTTGCGCTATCCCTCCTTGGCACAACGCTGGCTCTATTATCCGTTACTGTCTTCTCTGACGTACATTCACTGGAACTGGAAATCACTTCCTTCCAGTACTACCTCTGATTCACACTGCTTGATCGCTGGTTCAAATTCCTTAGCAAACACTGCCCTAGGGAAATCGAACTAACTGATCAACTCTCTGTGTGTTTCTAAATGAACCCCAAGCCTCCTTATACTTTTCTCATTGAGACTTCAACGGCCAAAATTAAGTCTCTAATCAGCGGCTAAGATTAAAACATGACTTGATCCACCTTCTAGATCATTCTCACCCATATTTTGATTAATACCCATTAATATTTTAATTTTCCTAAGTTTAGACTTAGGAACGCCATTAAAAATATTAATTATTTTCATAAAATACAATCCGAGTGGAATTTCACCAAACGGTCTCTGGGTTCTTTAGAACTCATGTGCCTTAGCCTCTCCACCAATTTTCATGGCTAGAGCACATCCGATGCTACCAAAAACTAACAAGGTGTTTCTTAACAAATGCTTGATGTGGAAACTCTCCTTCTATATCAATAGGTCTTCTTCTTCTTTCCTTGCAAATGATTCCCCTTGACAAGCAAACCCTTCTTGTGTCCATAAGATGATCCTTCCAGCTTCCTTCTTGTTCACATTAGCTCTGATACCATGTTGGAAAATGCAATGTGGTAGCTATTAATTCAAATTTTCCTTAACCTTAATATTTGCTTGTGAACTTTACTTATCTTCTAATGTTTTCTTTATTAGATCTTTTTCATCAAACAAATATCAAAAGCAGAATAGTAAAGGCAATGGACACAAAAATTAAGCTCCAAACCAGGGCAAAACCCCTCCAAGAGGAAAACCCGGAAAATCTCTTCTCTTCTTATAGAATCTGCTTCAAATGAGAAAATCAAGACCCAAACCCAAGACCAAGTCCTCCTCCGAGTACCAAGTCAACCCTTTAGAAAAAACCTTCCAATAGGATCAGTTCAACAAGGCTCAATCCTGCATCAGCCAGCGTTAAGCAACAACTTTAACCCCCAACTTCAACCCTGCAACTTCAACCTTGTAGCCGCTGTAGAAACCCTCAGATAGTTCTTGAAGAGGTCTTACTTAAGCAAGATGATGTTTCCCAAGAGCAACAAAGTCAAATCAGCGTATTCACTCTTCCAGCGACTCGATCCTGCTACTGTAATTTGGACCTGCAATTTCAGGCTTCCTAGAAGCTACAAAAACCCTAGATTTTGCATGTGTGAGAGAGATAGAGCCCAAAAACAGACTTTCCTTCTTCTTTGATTCTCCTTGTCTTCTAGACCTTCGCTCTTCCTTTCTTACTGCTCCCAGCTTTAGATTGAACTTCTTGAGAGATTGAACTTGTGTGAGTGAGTGTGTCAAATGAGGCTGAACTTCCCTGTATTTATAGCCTTTCCAAAGGGTCGAATTCCCTCTTTTAGGTCAATTCATAGCTATCAAGGCCGACTTGTACTTTGGAGGTTTCCAAGACTTTCGAGACTTGTTATAAATTTTTTACAAGACAACTTTTGCCTAGAAGGGTCTTATAATAATGATGTTGACTCTCTTGACTCATGACAATAAATCCTACCCCTAACAAACCCTAGAAGCATGAAGAACATGCTTTTACCTAGAAGACCATCAATAAGAAGCATCAAACCCATGCTTTACAACAATAACTTTTTCTTTCTTCTTTTGTTTGTTACATAAGATACATATTGAAATGAGTACAATAACAATTATGAAGACCGAAACTAGTTACATTTCCAATAGAAACTACATTTGTATTGATGGGAAACTGTGGATTTTGTAAGTCCGTTAATTGCTTGTTAAATTGGCCCTAAATTTAAGTGTTTGTTCGTCAAATTAATAGTTTTTTGAGTTCATGTTTATACTACTTGTGCATTCAATAATCATGATTGTTTTACAGATTGAAGAAGTGTTGCAATATTGTTATAAGATACAATTTTGTCATGTATTTGTCTAAAACCCTAACTCAAAATTGAACCCTAAGGGTAATCTCTCTAAGAGGGATATTACAATGGTATCGCAGCGATGCATCCTACCAACCCATAAGTACATGATTTCTAGATGCTTCCACAGGATAAGGAAAACATTACAATTAGGAAAAAGAATGGCACCAACAATTTAGTCGTGGAAGACAAGGAAGAGCGGCCACTAGAGATTAACCCCTTAGAAATCTTGGGGAGCTAGCAAGAGGGTAGCAATAGATGGCTCAAAAAATGGCACAAGGGCAACAGCAGATGGCTCAACTCATGGCACAAGGGCAACAACAGATGGCCCAATTACTTATATAGGTTTTGGAACATATGAATAATGCAAGTAACAATGGTGCTAATGGGTTTAATGGAGGCAGTTGAGATCTGGCAGAAGGAAGCAACAATCATAATCCTGGTCCTTTTAACATCTCTGCACAAACTAACACAGGAGCAACTAGTAGGATGACCCCTAGACCTCTACTACACTAGTTTCTAGATGGTTAGGGAGTAGTAAACCAAGAAGCTGTAGAACAGAACGAAGATTTTTCAAAACATTTCCAAGTATGTGTCACTAGGAGAGGATGTTTGAGCAACGATGACCTTTATGGAGTTCAATAACATTAAGTATAGAAATAGGCCTAGGGATCATTATAGGGGCACACAGTAGAACTATGATCTACTATGCAAGGTTGGGAAATTGTCCATCCCCTCCCTCAATGGGTGATCCAAATACTCAGCAAGGTCTTGGGTATAAAGTTAGACACTTACTTCCAAATTAACCCAATGTTGGAAGCAGAGGCCATCATATTCACTAGCCTGCATTTGGAAGGAGAAGCTCATGAATGGTGGTATCACAGATTGGTCGCCCTGTGACATTCCAGCATCATTTCTTAAATGGACTTCATGCAGAGGCGGATAGATCAGTTTGATAGAAAGGATCCAGAGATACATTTTAGGGAGCTAGAACAGTTCAAGTAGACCAGAACTCCAAATGCCTACATTTCATAATTCCAACCAGTAGTTCTTGTTGAAGAAAGTGTAACTAGGTTCGATCCTCATAAAAGTACTTTTGACATTTGTATTTATTCAAGAAAAGAAATATTATTTTGTTATATTTATCAATGAGTTTCTTGCTCATTGAAATAGGTCTAGCACATGTTAAAGAGGTGAGCCAAAGAGTCAAAAGAAAATGTTGTAGACCTTAAGGGCATGTTACACCATGTATATATTTGTATAAGAGTCAAAGAATATCTCTCCAAGCAAAGTCAAAGTTCTCTCCATGCAACAACATCATCAAAGAAGCAATTCTGATGCAAAAGAAGTGAAGTCGACCCACTGTCCTCAAGTCGGCCTCAAGTCGGCCTAAAGGAGGGACAGTCCTCTATATATAGAGGTTGTCCACTCCTCCAATGACAAGCCTACAATACCTCTGAAATCAGCGAGAAGGAAGACGAATTAAGGGTGAAGGAAAAGCGAGTTTAAGGAGCCTTTAGTGCAACAAAGAAGGAGAAGTCTAACCGAAGTTGAAGGGACTGTTTTTAGAGTGAAAAACAGTCACACGTGTGAGAAAAGATGGCCAGTCTGCAGTCATAACAGCAGCAGGATCACAGTCATACATACCTTATTGTTTGGGCTAGTAACTTAGGCCTATGAGGCCTCCTACTCAAGTGAAGAAGAGGGTCTCTCAAGCAAAGGAGAAAGGAGCCAAAAGTATAAGGGAAACCTCCCACACGTGCGAGAAACTAGGGTTGCAGTGTTGTCATATCAAGTTTGCAGCTAACACATCAAGAAGAGCTCAGTTGGACAAGAGAAGGAAAGTATCTTCATAGGTGAAGGATCTCAGTAAGGATCAAAGATAAGTCTCTCTTCTTGAGCTCATATAACAAGGTATATCACTAGTTGCCAGAAGAAGGAGGACGAAGTGCTGGGAGACAAAGTGCAGGAAGAAGGAAGGACTTGACTTGTGCTTGGAGGATATTCTTGTCAAGCGTCTAGGGCTTGGCATTAATCAATAAGAAGCTTCAATAAGAGAAATTTACGAAAGAGTTTTCCTCTCTAAGAGAGAGAGGTTTTGCCCTGGCAAAGAGCCAACATCTTGTGTTCTTGTTCTTATGTTTTTGGTAGCAGTTTGATGAAGTAAACACACATGCATTAATAAGAAGAAGAAGAAGATTAAGCTAACAGGATAAATTGTAAAAGAAATTCACAAATTATTATCAAGTAAAGAAGAATCCTACTATACATAATTGCCCTTGATTCTTCAACAGTTGTTAAGGTTACAAACATATATGAACAAAGGTTGATCATGCTCTTCACAAAAGGTTTAGCCAAACACCTATGTGGTTGCGTTTGTCACCTCAAAATCTAGCAGGTCTTGTGAGGGTTGTGCGCAAGACAAGAACTAGACCAAGGGACAACAGTGAGGTGTGGTCCACTGTCACCACAACCACTATGTCATGCTCTTTTGTAGACTTTCACTAGGGAGGCTTCCCTTTAGATAGGTCACCTAAGGATATATACAGTTCAAGGATCAAGGTGAAGACGACAACTCTTTCTAAGAACAAGGCTCAACAAATGTGAAATGACAATTAACATCCTTTTAATAAGGCCTATTTAGGGCACAAATGATCTAGGGCTTGAGAGATAGCGAGCCAAATGGATCAACCTAAATCAAGAAGCCAAGAAAGGGCTTTAACACAATGAATATTAGCAACCAAATGGAACAGGAAACCTTCAACAAGTACCAAGTTGAAGCCTAGGGCAAAACTAGGATTTATCTAGGGCAAGATCAAACTAGGGCAAAAGGATTTTTCTTTGATATGAATGGATTGGCCACTAAATGGGTTTGATTTTAAGACAACCGACACTCCCTCCAAAGTTGAATCCTTCAACAAGCCAAAACATCAACACTAGCCAAATTTGTGCCCTAGCCCTAGCTAGCGACTTGATCTTAAGGGGGGGAAATGAGATTAGGAGGGAGAAAATGAGTTTTATCGTGAATCTTGTAGGTGATCAACAAAGTGACAAGGCCAGTGCCTAGTCCTTTGGATGATTGAATCTGTGGGAGTGAAAAAATATCTAAGCCTTGGTAAGGAGTAATGGAATAGTGAAGCCCTACCTTTCAAAACCCTGATTATTATTTTTGTGAGGGAACAAAATCACTTGGGACAGCTAGTTTAAAGATACACCAAGGGGATTTCCATTTACATTCCACTAATGAGTAATGCATACAATGCTAACATCTTGATTCCATACATTGATCTTCAAGAATAACTAGTACCAAAAGTCCCTCAACAATAAATCATTCCATACATTAGACACAAGAATAAAAATTCATCAAATCCAATGAACACTTACAAGATAGAATGTACGTACAATCATTTTTCGTGCTGAATTTTCTATTGAAGAGTGTAATAGATACAATTTTCTACCAAGTAATCACATTCTAATTATTTTCAACTAGTATTTATGCCATTGCTATCATTGAATAATTACACTTCAGAAAATCTCAACAATAAATACAGTGGAAATAGCAAAGATCACAGAAATATGGCCATGCACAATAGAGACAATAATTTTAACCTGGGAATCCCAACCATAGGAGAAAACCTAGCAACTTTTCTTTAGGAGAAATTATTCCTCACCAAGGTTTATAAATCAATAATTTGTCAAGAAATTTGTGCCAATATACAAGTCCAAATACCACTCAAATCTCGTCAAACAGTAGCAAGTCAACATTGGTCAAACCAACCAAAATATACAGAAGTCAAAATTGTTCAAACGGTTAAATTTCGACCTGCAATCAAGCTCTGCCTTGCAATCAAATCTATATTGTAGTCAACCTTTCCTCCTAGTCAACGGTCAAACAGATTCACATGTGCGGCCTCCAAGACTTTGTCAAAAATAGAGCAGTCAACTTCAATCAAACTTGGTTGCCTCCTCACACGCGTGGCTATCTGTTGGGCCTCAAATATGCCCATTTTCCCATCATACAAAACCGCCATTTATAACCTAAATTCCAACACCAATATACTCATTTCACAACATAATTCCATCATTTATCGCCAAATCACATCCTATGCCTCGTGGTTGATTATCATTAGTTTTATTAGCTTTTCGGTGATTAGAGATGATTTAGTCGTGATTTACTAATGACAGTTTCGCTAAGCTCATCTTTTCACAGGGTTCCATCATTGAGTTTCTTTACAGGCCAGTGGAGTACGGAAATGACCAATTTGGGGCTTTGACACTTTCGCCATGCTTCCGAAGAAACCAAGGGAGGTTATTATCAAAAATAATGTTTTAATACCTTTCCATAACCTGGATTGCACCCAGGTCACTCATATGGGTCTCTAGAAGGAAATTCACAAATTTGCCCAAATCTGCAATAAGTTTTAAACTTCCAACTTCTGCCTCGATTTCTGTGCAGGTGAAGGCGAAAGAAGAAAATCTGGCACATGGGTTTTGGTTCCAGTATAGCCAATTTACTAACCCTAAAACAGTTTTCTAAAATTCTTTACGGTTTGGAAAATATGCGGGGTTCTCTGAGGCCAATTTATATAAAATATCCAGATTTGTACTTAACAGTCAAATTTGGATTTGCCTATTTTCAGCCACAGCTACGGTTCGGTTGTACACGCCTTTTACTGAACAACCTTGTGCTAAACAAGGAAGTGGTTCCTCCATCCATGCATTGATCAGAATGAATCCAACCATAGGCCATTCGAAGGCTCTCCAAAAGAATTAGATATTGCATCTTTTAGTTTGCTGTTATGCTTTGTTTGGCAAATAGTCATGCTTTGTTTTCATCAACAGCTCTGTATAAAGCCAAAGCTCTGCATGTATGCTGGGGGGAGGGGACCAATATGCAAAGGCTATGTGACAGAGGCGTATGGTTTTTCTGCAGCAGCAAGGAAGAAACAGAGACTGAGATTATTATTGTAATCAGATTTTGTATCTCAAAACACTGGAGAAGCTCATGTACCAGACGTATGGTTTATTGTTGATTTGATTTAATACAATCTGGTTTCTGCTATGAATTCACAATGAATGTTATGGTTCTTCCCGGTTTATGAGCATTGAATTAGTCTAACTTGTTCCAGGTGTGGCTAGGGCCCACCACAACCTGTGATCAAGTTCTCCCATTCGATTAGGCTTTAGGATTTGTATATATTTTCTGTGAATTAGTTTCAGGTTGAAGATTCAGATTTGATACGAAAATCATGTTAGATATATACAGAACTCAGTATTGTTAACTGTTGTGGATTGATTTATTACACATACTTTCTAGTTCTGTTGATTTCAATTAAAGGTTTCAATCCCATGTGCAAGTGACAATTGTAGAGGCAAGATCTGATTGAACTCTGGTGGTAAGTGTCACAAAATTGTTTATCATATGTTGAGAAGAATAGCACATTGCTTTGAATTAAATATGATGCAATATGATTAACACAACTCAGTAAGGTACAAAATCGGATTAGGAGTTCTGATGTAGGTTTAGTTGTCATTTTTTTAATTAGGAATTTGAAATTTCGCTGTAGGTGTAGTTGTCATTAGGAATTTTGCTGTAGATTTAGTGTCTTTTTCTTAGAATCTGCAATTTCTTATTGACTGCTGATAGCACCTAAGAAGGAGTAGTGCAAAGTGTGTTGAGTTACTTTAAATCCTTTTTCATTTGAAGAATTAGATAGCCGATAAAACTCTGTAACAAAGGTTTGCGTGTTGTTTCATGACATGATGATTTCTTCATAGAAAGCAGGCCTGTGTGTGAACTTAGTAGCGTCATAGTTCAGCAGTAGTTATTTTTATTTCTATTTATTTGTGAAAGGTCTAATTCTGAATTCCTCAATTACCAGTAAGTGTGAGACTGAATGACTCATTTTTACTTATAGGTCTAGATTAGAAGTTTCACATAAAGAAAGAGTGTTTTCATAAAAGTTTGTTTTTAGTAAATGAATGTTGCAATTAGAAATTCACCTCTAGCAAGTAACTTGTTAACATAAGATTTTATTTGTCTAGCAAAGAATGATATGGTTAGATGTTTCTATTCTAGCAATTGAATAAGAACGTAGTTAAAGCTTCTTTTCCAAGCAAATGAGTGGTGTGTCCTTGTAGATTGGAGTTTCCTTTCCAGCAAATGAGTGGTAGATTAGAATTTCTTTTCCAGCAGATTGTTAGAGAATTATTTTTAGAAGTCTATATGTTTAAGTAATTTGATTGAATGTCTTTCTTTGATTGAATGTTTTTCTCTGGTTGGATTGAATTAGAAACTTCAGAGCTTAGTTTAGATTTCATATTCATTAGTTTAAATTAGATGTCATATTCGTGAGCTTAGTAGCATAGATTTAGTGTTCATGTTCTTTGAATAGAAAGCTCTGTTTTGATTAACTTTAGAGTGATTGAATGAAAGCTTTCATTGAACATAGGTTGAATTCAGTAGATAGCTTATGAGTATTTTGCTGGTAATGCATCAGTGTGATTTCGTTGTAGTTAAATTTTACTTGCATTGAAAATAAGTTTGATTGATTTAGATTGAGATTAAAATTGTTTATTTTCATTTTGTACTTAATTCAGAAATAGGAATTTGATATTAAGTTAGGTTAGATGCTCTAATCCTACATTACCTGTGCTTGTGCCTCAAAGCTTACGAGTCCCGGATTGATAATTTAATGTTGGGATTATTACACATAATTTCCTCAACACTGTCCAAGAGAGATAAAATCATGATAAGAGAGAAGATGAATTGCTCTTGCTTAATGGTGAAAATGTGATGTCACGTCATCTATTTATACTTGTCGAATGGGGCAAACTAATCCAAGGGATACACCCTTTAATTTTGCTAAGCCGACTTGTCACTCCAAAAATAAATTTTATTTTAATTTTTCTAGGCCAACATGGAAACCCCTTTTGCCGTGTAGGAATACCTCTCGATGCTACAAAAAATCAACACTCCCTCTTAGTGAGGGAGTTATTCTCCTTGGCTACAAACAGATTTCTCCTTGGCTTAAATTTCTCCTCCACAAGCAAAGTTCATGAGCTTCCTATGTTCATGTATTGTCTCCTCACATGCACATCTAGACATATAGATCACTCCATTCTAGCGCAGGGAATGTGAGTAACCTGGGCCATTTTCCCCTGGCCAAATCAGCATGGCCCAGCCAAATCAATAGGGGTTCTCAAGTAAATGTATCCAACTACCCTGGTAAAATCAGCATGACCCAGCCAAATCAGCATGGCTTCTCAGGAGAAGGTCTACCCCTAAGCAATTCACCGAATCAGCATGGCTACTCAGATGAATGTATCCATCTCCCCTGGTCAAATCAACATGGCTTCTCATGAAGTGGTATGCTCAATCCTGCAAACACATCAACACTCCTCAACAAGGGAGACATTCATTATCATGCCAAGCTTGTCTCTGATGTATACAAATTTCGCTTTAGACAATGGCTTGGTGAAAATGTTCGCAATTTGCTCGTTTGTGGATATATATTGGAGCTTCACTGCTCCCTTTTGCACCATGTCTTAGATGAAGTTATATTTGATCTCAATATGCTTCGACCTATCATGAAAAACTAGATTCTTTGAAAGCTTAACACAACTTTGATTATCACAAAATATCAAGGTCATCTCTAGCTCCTGATCAAATAGTCATGCAAATAGTTGTTGAAGCCACACTGCTTCCTGTCTTGCAGCACTGGTTGCGATATACTTTGCCTCTATTGTACTGAGTACGACAAAAGTCTGCTTCCTACAAGACCAAGATATCATAACCGATCCCAAGTTGAAGCAGCGCCCCAAGGTGCTCTTTCTATCGCATTCTCAGCCCAATCTGAATTAGTATATCCTTGTAGCCTCACTTCACCACCTGAGACATATCTCAAACCATATCCAACTGTACTACACAAGTACCTCAACACATGCTTTGCTACAACCCAACGTACCTGCCACAGCTCAACCATATACTAGCTCAGGGTGTCAATATTGGTGTTGACCAGCTACATCAAGGATTTGATCAACTGCTTATACATTGTGGGATCCACCAAATCTAAATCTAAAGTGGAATCATTCAACTTCTTCAAATTGGTTACCATAGGTGTGGTCATGGACTTGCAGTCCATCATGTTGAATCTCCTCAAAATTTGAACAATGCACTTCCCTTGTTCGAGGAGGATCTCATCAGGTCACTTGATCCAGAAAGATCCAATGCGTCAAAATTCAATAGTCCCAAATTGCGATAAAAATATCATCATGTCGAAGAGCTCGACGAGACTATTCCCATTTCCAACACAACTTGAACAGGTTGAAACGAACTTCGAATGAGAAAGTTATCACGTTTTGAAATTTTGCGACAACATGCAAAAACGAAGGACAGAGGTGACATGTGGTAGCCCCTAAGGGTGACGTGGAAAGCTATACGAGGGACACGTGGCAAGTCCATACAACTGACATGGCAAGCTATATAAGTGACGCGTGGTAGAGGTTGTATAGGGGACATAGTAGAGGCAATGATGTGGCAGCATGACATAAGCGCTAGCGTAACACCATGTGTCATTCGGCAAGGCTGACATGTGGTTGAGCTAGTGAAACGTGGCTGCTAACTAGCCTTTGATTAGGCTATTGACTGGGCGAGAGGTGGACCAATCAAAGGCCACCACATGGTAGCTTTTGAAAGGCCGATAAGGCTTACAAAGACCGATGGACAAGTGTAACCAGATAGTTTAAAAATGGTATATGGGTGGAGCCAATGAGGTTTGACCCCGTGACCACCAAGCACACTAGCCAAGCGCTCCACCAAGGAGCCATGCACATTCATTCGATAACAAACAACAAAAACTATATATAAAGCTTTTGTTGTAACCAATTGATAAAAGGAGGAAAGTCATGGGCTTGACCCCGCAACCTCCCCATCAACCATAAAGCTCCACGTAACATCCATCACATGCTGTGAATCCAATGTAAAGTCATTATAATGTGTAACAATAAAGCACGTGGGTTGAGAATTATATTATATGTTTGGTTTAAATATGGTTATACAATTTAGATAGGCTATAACAAAAGTGCTAATTTTATATCTGTTACAACAAATGGACCACAACCTTTACGGGTTCAACCTCGAGGCTGCGGAACCCCATGCTTTATATACCAAAAGCATTTACCATTGCACCACAGGTGTGTGGTTGTGAAGAGAAGTCGAGACACTTAGCTTTCTAGTGTGTTTTGTCTAGGAATGGATGCATAGGAATTTTGGCTCACAGGAAGCTATACACTAGACTTATCCTCGTTAGTAGACATATTTAGATCCTCTACTAGTTGCTTGGACACGATCATCCCCCACGTAGGATTCATCTCTACTATGACTATGTTTATGGTGAATTGTCTCTCTGTATATGTATGAAAAAAAAACTTTCACCCCCTCCACTATTCCATGTACTTTGAATTCCTCATAATTCAAGACCAATTTATTCATGCACTCTCTAAAAAGACATGATGTGGATTGGTCTTCCAGAATTCAAAATACTATTCCTCAAAGTGTGACCATTGATTCCAAATGCAATATAGAAAGGGTCATGCATATTCACGGCAAGCCTGAGGGGAAGGCTCAAGGTAGCTAGGTCTGGAAATTTCCCTTTATAACTTTTTCTTCCTTACTTGTTGATCTCAGCCAAGGGTTTGTCTTCATGAACAGATGGGTCTTCACCATTTGTTGGAATGCCAGTATCACCAATTTGCACTACGTTGATGGAGGTTTGCCTCATGGCTTTCTCAAGATCAAAGGTGATGTCTTGATATTGGAGAAGATCAATAGGCTTCTTATTTCTAACATCAAAATCCAATTTCCCTGTGAAAACATTGAAGTATGCAGTTAGGGTTACCTCCTTTGGGGGGCTCAACTTTTGGGGAATAGAATGGATTATCATGTTGAATCTTTGGTTGAATTCAGCAATGGATTCATTATCACCCCTTTTGCTAGACAGGAGACCTTTATACAATTAGACAACATTTCCTTCACGAAACCATTTCCCTTTAAATCCACCAACAAAATCACCCCAGGAAGAAATGGAGGATGTGGGTAATGATATATACCATACTCGGGCATCTCCTTCTAAAGTCATGGAAAAGGAGATCATGCGGGTGTATTCATTATAGGATGAGTTATATATTCGATATTCAAAGTTTAAAAGATGCTCTTGGGGATCCTCCTTCTCGATGAACTTTGGACTATCTGGATCTTCAAGGGGAGGATTAAAAATGGCCCAAAGCATGTTGGAAAGGTTCGAGAGAACAAAAAACTCATGCTTATGCTTCCTTTTATTGAGCATCATGTCAAAGAACGGAGTAGGAGGTTTTTCATCCTTTCTTCAATCGTATGTCAAGATTTTGGAGTTCTCCATTCCAGGGTTGCAGGGGAGCGGCTCCCCCCTGCCCCCTTCGAATTTCTCCCAAAGCGCGCTCTTAAAATTCGCTCCCGCAGAATAAATAAATAAATTTAAACAAACAAACAAACAAACAAAAATCTCTCCCTATTTTTTTCACAAAGATGTTCGAAACGTAAAAAAAATTCAAAGAAACAAGATTTTTTTAGTACGGTAGCCTAATATTCAAGCTTATGGCCCTATTATTGATATGCAATTCATGGTAATGTTAAATTCTTAAAGTAAAAATGACATACTCCTTTATCTTTTATTTTCATCCTTTTACTTAAATTTTTAACATTATCATGAAATGACTCGGGATGTTTGAGAGTGGTTCCAACCTCATTGGATTTCATTTCGAGAAAGTAGAATTTTAGATCTCACTCAAAAATTCAGCAGAATTATCAGTTTTTCAAGATTTCAGGATTAAGGGGATTGCAATGTTTCCATTGGATTTTGTCATGTACTAGGGTATGGGACTTGTATTTAACCCTCAATGTACCTTCATGTTAGTGACATTGGTTGTTGAACTCCTCTATCAGGACCCTACTAAAAATGTACCCATAACTCAAACAAAATCTTGACTTTGCATGCTACATTTTTTCTATCTTATGTTAATTGCTTAGAGGGTGATATTAATGACAAAGATCCCAAGATAGGCAATGATTTTGATAATATGTAGCATGATTTTTTTGGATGCTAGAGGCTATCTAGAGCCTATTTGTTGATGTAATTTCAGTTCAGAGATGGATTACACTCAATGTTATTTTGGTTATGTGCACCCTTACATGCTATATAAATGAGAACTTGTAACTTGTGGACGTGGTTAATGAAGATTATAACTTCAAGATGATTGATATTATATGGTGTAATCCATGTTTTTATGCTTTTTTTATCTAATTCATCATTCTACATGCTTTTGTTGACATATATGCATCAAAATATATATAAAAATATATATATTATAATAAAAAAATCGCTCCCAATTTGCTCCCAATCGGGAGCTTTTGAAAATGTTGCTCCCTGCTTTCACCCCCGCTCCCAAGTAACCTTGCTCCATTCTAAGAAGTGTGTTGTGGAGTCGTCAAAGCAATGTTTATATTGTTGTTAGAGAATCAGTTCCTCAATGATTCATCAGGGAGATAGACCCGCTTCCTCCCCAGCAACGGCGCCAAAATGTTATTGCTCAAACTAGCAAGGGTCCTAGGAGGGGATCCTATAGAGCAACTACTAGGTCAAGGGGCAACAATGGAGCGATATCCCATTATTACCTCAGCCAAGGCTCTTGCTCTTTATGAACTTTCACCAATGGGAGACCTAGTATAGGGGAATCACTAGGGAGGATGGATCTATAAATGGATAAAGAGTGATTCCCAAGACCTATTCACAAGGGAGGCTCAATTAGATAGCTTGCTTGGCTCAAAAGAATGGTGGTAGGCTCTCTGGGAAGGGTAAGAGGATTCTTGAGTTTAGGTTTGGAAGATATGCCTTAACAAGGGGCTTCCTAGACCTCAGGATCCTTATGGATAAAAGGCTTTTATGTAATCCTTGTGTGATTGGAGTTGCGAAATTGTGAAACCACACAAAGCCAAGTTGACTCGAAACTAGGTAAAGGATATGGAGTTGATCAACCAATGAGGGGCTTGAACTAATTAGGGTAGGTAATAGGATCAAAGGATTAATTTTCTTGAGATTTGAATGCAATGATCCTAATGAGGACACTAACCCAAGTCAATCTAGGGCAAGAATTGGCCTCGTGACTAGGGCTTGCTATATCTCGAGATTCCACCATCAAATTTGCTTCAAACTTGGAGGACCTCTAGACAAAACCCCAGCACAGTAGTGGACCAAAAATCATGGTGATTAGATGGCTAGAATGGAATTTGATTGATGCCCTAGGAGACCTATTAGGGTTAATCCTAGAAAGAGAAGACGAAGGTGAGAAAAATAATCTTTAAATGTCATCATCAGTGGCTGGACTAGTGCCTTTCCTTTGGGAGAGATGGAGTTGAGATGAATTTGAAATTTGAAGAGACTATACTCAATCAAGGAGACCTCTAGAAAACTTCACATGGCAATTAGGGCATGAGAGCAGCTGCCAGAAGATTTTACACTTCGATGCACAAGAGATGATAACTTATCAAGGTGAATTCAACGAAAGTTAACTTCTAGGAACATCCATTCGTTATACATCACACGTGTAATATATGCAGCACTATGATAGATAAAAAAATTCCACAATTTCACATAAATTAGAGGCAATTTCAGACCTAGATAGCGAAAATCTCAACAACATTCATGTGACAAGATAAAGTAAAGAATAGACATGAAAAGAGCACTTACATGTACAAAGAGTATATCCAATCATCAAATCAAGAAAATTTTGAAGCTCCAAGACCAAGAAGATAGTATCCAAACATCACAATTCATCCATGAAACCAAACTCGTCCTCCAAAAGGGAATGTGAAACTCTTAGAAAAGCTACTAAACCCAAACAAGTGATGATGAGAGAAATGAATCACCTCTCATCAATTTACATGATCTCTAAAAAGTTTGATTTGCCCAATTAGGCCCAATTAAGCCCCAAATAATAAAATAATGTGCAATAATAACATCCCTTGGTGACAAGCCCACCAAGATAGCTCAATGACATAAAATAAGCCTCTCAAGAGGGCAGAATAATCAATATTATGAGTCATTGGGCCATTGAGAAGGCTTAATGAAGTCTAAATTGTGCCATGGTAAGCTAATGGACTCCAAACATAGTGGGCAAGGGGTTGGCCCCTTGATTTCCAAGCAAGTCACTGTAGTGCTCCCAAGTGGGTGTTGGGGCACAAGGACATCCTCATGGGTTTCCAAGTGGATCGATAAAGCCTGTAAACCCTCTGTAAGGACTAGGATGGGGACATAAGCCCTCCCTCTATCTCGAACTGTGAGACACATCCCCATCTAGACCCTAAAACTTCTGCCAAGTGTGTGCTACGAGTCGGTTGGGCATGGTGATCAGGATGCATCATCCTCATCCAAATGGTGGAACACGAGCAATCTCTCAACAATGTTGGTGATCCATGAAGTACTCTTAGCTATGGTGGAGGCCCATGGCTCTCAACACTCACCCTATAAGTGCCAATGTGGCCCTCTAAAGGGCTTGGACCCCGTATAGGGAGACCAAACCCCAAATGGAGACCCACTTGCAATCCTGCATAAGATCCAATGTGTCCCCTTTCCCTCTAATACAACAAATCATTAGAATAATCAAGTAAAAGAGCTTACAAATCATGGAATCAATGGAGCACCTCATGGTAGCATGCCCTTCTATAGTGAGCTTGTCTCCAAGCTTAGTAAGGGGGTTAACAAAGGATCCTATTAAGTGGCTTCAGCCTTTAAAGGGGGTGACATGTCCATAGTGTTGAGAAATCTAGATGACTTGAAAGGGAAAGGACCGAAACCCTAAATGACTTGATTTCAAGTGCTTGACTTTAGTTGACCTTGAATACCTTGTGTTGAACGCTGACTTGGTGGATGGAGGAAGATTTGGTGTTGGTCTAGAAGTCTTGGTTGTCTCATTTTGAATTGGTTCTTGAAGAAGAAGAGAATTTTTGTTGGATTTTCCCCTAAGACGGGTTTTGCCCTGGCTGAGTGCCGACATCTTGTGTTATTTGCTTTGGAATCTTTGTAAGTGTTTGGCAATTCTTTGATGATGAGAACAAGAACATTAATAAAGAAGGAAATATATAATCACAAATAATTGTCATGCATAGAGAAATCAAGTTAACAAATGATCTAATGTTGCCCTAAGGATTTCTCAACACCTCCTGCACTTGAGCTAGTGCTCGTACTATGTTGTTATTGCGACTATTGCTCAACCCTTGGAGCTTTTGTTGGCCCAATCTGATCATTTGCTGGCAACTCGCGAGATCTATTGCAGGCTTTCTCCTCTTGGAACTTCATGTCCCATCTCATGATGATCTTCATGCTACCAGGAATATAGATCTTGTATTCCTTGGACGTTTCGTTGTAGCCAACAAAATAGCCCTTCTCTACAGTCTCATCCAATTGGGTGTGCTTATCATTCGACACATGATAGTAAGGTATGCCGCCAAAGATCCTGAAATGCCCAACCCCTGGCTTCTTCCCTGTGAAGACCTCTTTTGGAGTTCTCTTCCCCAACGCTCTATGAGGAACCCTATTATGTATGTACATTGTTGTGTTACATGCCTCTGCCATAGAAACTTAGGCATCTCATGGTCATATAACATACCCCTCATTGCTCCAATAATCGTCTTGTTATTCCATTCTACAACCCCATTATGTTGTGGGTTGTATGGAGTTGTCCACTCTCCCCTAATGTCCTCCTTCGCATAGAACCCTGTGAAGGACTTATCTATGTATTCGCCTCCATTATCCGTCTAAAGCACCATGATCTTTTTACCTGTCATGTTCTCCACAAGAGCCTTGAACTCTTGGAAGCAATTGAAGGCCACGTCCTTCGTATTCAAAAAATAGATCTAAGTTTTTTTAGAGTAGTCATCGATGAAGGTTACAAAATACTCATAACCCTTGAGAGATCTGGTAGACAATGGGCCATATATATCTGAGTGTATCAACTGAAGTACACCCTTGGCTCTACTTCACTCATTGGGAATGCTACTTTTGCAAATTTCCTAAGTATGCACCCTCTGCACACATTGTCATGTTTTGTGTTAATTTATGGAACCCCTATCACGGTCTCCCTGAGCAACCTGAGTGTTCCATGATGCAAGTGCCCCATCCTCCTATACCTCAACTCTCCCAAGTCTTTTCCACTGCTACTGTCATTGTTAATCAGTTCCTTTGGAGAACTGAACTACAACTTGTACAAGTTGTTGCTTCGAACCCCAATATGTTTGACCTTCTTCCAACTATGTTGCTTGATGTACACCTTCTACCCCACGAAGTAAACATTGTACCCCTTATATTGGAGTGCAAATTAAAATCAGGGTCATGCCCAAACCTAGCACATGCAGCACATTTGTAACTTTGTTGCTCTTTCCTAACTCCCTATGAATGTCGATGGTACCTCTCCCGACGGGAGTACACTTCGTCTTGTTTCCCATTTGTATCTGTAAGTCCATATCCTCTTCTTTGTAACTGGAGAAATAGTCTCTATCCTCTATCATGTGTGTTAATGCTCCATTGTCTATGTACCAAACTCCTGTGCACGTGGAGCTAGAGAGGCAAGCTATGAGAGTGGATTCATCTTCCAATCTAAAAGTCAAATCCTCAATGTTCAATGAAGCTACTGTCTGCTTCCCCTTCTTTTCCTTCTTTCAGTTAGGACATTCGCTGACATAGCGTCCATGTTGACCACAACAAAAAAATTGATGGTTGATAGGTCTTTCTTCATCTTGTCTCCTTTTGAGCCTTGTCCCTTACTGGAGACCTTCTTTGCCTTCCCTTTTCTTGCTAGGGCTACATTTTCTTGCTCCTTCTCCACCTTCGGTGCTTTGCCACTGGTACTAATGCCATTGACCAAGCTAAGTCTTAGCTCCTATTGAGTGAAATCACTTCATAGGCTATCCCAACCTGGAAGTGTATCTCGACAAAAAATCACTTGGACGAACATGCTCCATTCCTTGGAAATCCCATTCAGTGTTATACGCACTAGCTCATCGTCACTTGGCTTGTCTCCTACTACGGCCAATTCATCTCTAGCAAGTCGAACCCTGCTGATATGTGACGTAATTTCCTCACCCTTATGAATCTTGAAGGTCCTCAACTTCTCTCGGAGACTCAAGTTCCTGTTCTCTGTAGGATTTTGGTACAAATTAATATTGTGTCCCACATTTGCTTCGTTGTGTCCTTCTCTGCAATATGTGAAACAATATGGTCCTTGACTCCATCAAGGATAATCCTCTTTGCTTTGGCATTCTCCATTTCGTAGGTGGCCTGTTGTTGTGGATCTGTCGATACTGCAATCACATTCTTTGCATACTCCTTCAGTCCATACTCATCCAAAAGGAATGACACCTGGCCTTCAACACACCAAAGTTGTAGGCTCCATCCAACCTGCTTTGATCTTGTTGGAAATACTAAGAGGGGGGGGTGAATCAATGTTTCTTACAATTAGCACTTTTTAATCTTTTTCAGAGCATTAGTTAATCTTCAGTTATTATTATTATTATTATTCAAATAATCATAAACAATAATCCACAATAGACAACACCATACAACAATGCAGAAAGATAAAGCAGTGAACACAAAGATTTTAGGTGGAAAACCCCTCGAGGTCAAAAACCATCTAATGCTTCTTAGTAATCATCTTCTCCTTTTTTAAAAGAAAAGTAATTACATCAAATTTTCAGTGACAACTGAAGGAGGCTCCAACCCCCTAATTCACAGGCAACAACCTGTAAGACGCTACCAAACCCTAATAACCTATTGCAACCAGAAGGATGCCTCAACACCCTGTAATTCAAGCCACAACCTTATGAGTGCCCTAACACTCTGTTTACTAACTTCTATCATAAAGGATACTTCCTCGCCCTGTAGTTTATCAGCCCCGACTGAAAGGATGGCACAACATCCTGTACAGACCAGGACCTACCCTAGCACCACCTTGCCACTATGAAGTGTTCTCAAGCCACAACCTAAAGGTGACTTCAATCACCTGCCTCGCACCACCCTACCACCCTAAAGAGTTGCAACATTTCACAATTTTCAGACTGGATCACCCTGTGCTCTGAATCAATATAGTAAAGTTGTAAAGAAGATGATAATGCTTTGCACGATATATATGTACTGTCAAGTCCTGCTGCACAAAACTGCTCAACTGACCACTGCCAAGTCAACCAACTGAATATCACTGAACACTACTCATCATTGCACATCATTGTCAATTGCACATCACTATGAACTGTATATCATTGTTGCTGCTCAAACTGATATTGTCACTGCACTGCTCATGAATGAGAAATCATCATAGGCTTATAAGCAGACGGCCACATCACTAAACTAATCAACCTGTACTGGGGCACGTGCCAAACACAAGTGTCTGATAATGGCACAATCCCAGATGCCACAGGTCATCCTTATGACCTGCTACCACTGCTCTCAAGTTCTGCCCACGAAGAGCTACTAGTATATGTTCCTTTATTGTTGAGCACTGCTCACACACTGCTATCCATCGTTACTTCAATAAGCTATACAACAAGGTGATGTGTCCTCATAAACCTGTTACCCTATAAGGTCACAATTATGTTACTCAAGTTATCCTAGGTTTAAGGTTCTACTAGTCAAAATCAACATATCAATAACTTGTTATGTCAGTCAAATATCATGTTGCATGTAGAAGAGTGTCAAGTCTGGTCAAATTCAGCATATGTGATATGTCTATTAGCTCTAATCTCACTAAGTCAAAGTTAAGGCAAAGTGTCATCATATAAATCAAACTCATTCTAAGTAAGTCAAGATCAGAGTAGTTGTCATCACACATGTTATGACTTAGTGTCTCAAAGTCAAGTCACTCTGAGAATGTCAAAGTAAAGGTGATTGTCATCTTGCATGTGAGATGTCAAATCTACTTGCAATGAGTCAAAATGCCATATTGCATAAGACATGTCAATTCTGCTACCAATGAGATAGGGCCAACAGTCAAGTTCCATGTACCAGGTCAGTAGTCACTCACTAAGGATATATCACTCATTAGGTCAAGCCAACACTAAGTCAATGGTTGAATGTTTACTGTTATGTCTAAAGACATTGGAATAGTTGAACTCAGCTATTCAGCAAAACATATTTTATTATTATTAAATAGATCGGTGATGGTACAATTTGTGGGAGGCTCTTGGCTTTCACTGCCTTGGGTGCCTCTTGGTGAATGGGCATGATCTTTGATCATGCCCTTTGCCTAATAAACTATTAATTACAATTAACTAATTTTTTACATAGCATTGCCTTCCTCCCAAAAAATGCTTTGTCCTCAAAGCATATGCAACGACGGATGTTGTTGACGAAATGCTTCAGTCTCCCAAGAAGCTTCTTCCTCTAGTAAGTCCTTCCACTTGATCAAGTATTCCTTGATTGCACGAGATCGGAGCTTCTTATGTCTAGATATCAAGTCTACTCACTGTCAACAGTCATCAGTCAACTTAATCTTACGTCCAAATGTCATCAAATCAAGTCAAATCAATGATGAGTTATTAGGGCCTTTCATGTACAAGGTCACTATCTAACTGTCATTCTTAATGTGTCAAGGTCACAGTAATTGTCATCACACTGTTATGTCAAGCAAATGTCATCAAGGTAATTGAGATGTCAAATCATAGTCAAGTTAGGTTAGTGTGAATCAACTGTCAACCACGCTTTGTGGTCAACAAAATGTCATGTCAATGGTCAATTTCATCACTTGTCACTATACTGTAACCACACGACATCAGTCATAAAGTTGTGTCAATACAGCTGTATATTGATAATAAATATCACTTTCACTCCACTCTTAGGTTAATTTGACAGCCACAAAAGAGGGACTACAGCAGCTGGTTTCCTTAAGAAATTTACATAACTAATCAACACAAGTTCAATGCAATGTTAAGGTCTCATGTCAATTGTCAATCATTAAGAGAGTCACTTAAGTCAAGTTGATAGTCATCAAAAGAGAGTTGCTATAGGCATAAACATCACTGTCAAGTCATGTTGAACCATATCAATGTATTTAGTCACAGTCACCTACAGGTCTGATAGGTGAATCATTTCAGTCAAGTCCAAAACCTTAGGGAAAAACCTTGCTGCCCTTAACACATGATCCGCTGCCCCTTGAGGAGCCTTGGAAAGGACTTCCATACTCAAATAGAGGCTTCAACACAGCTGTGTATGACATGAAGTGATTCCCTAAATAGGGAAGCCCTAACGCAGAGATAAAAGGGCAAAAACATACAAAGACAAGCATCAAAACATCTTGAACCTAACATTAGGAAGCAAGTTGTCCTAAGAAGGATACTTGCTGCCCTCGAGAAGCCTTGGACAGCCCTTTGCTGCCCTAGTTTGGGCTCTGAAAAAGGAGGCCGCTTGTAGCTTTAAAGATGCCCTGACTGCAGATTTCAACAAGCCAAAAACATGCCACAGAAACCTTGAAACATCACAAGAAACCACCTTAGAAGACCAAGTTGGATGAAGGGAAAAACACAGAAATTGAAGACCAAATCACCCCAAAGATTCGCTGCCCTAGTCTGCTACAGGAGGCCGAAATCCTCTGTGAAATCGCAGAGCAAAATTATCACAAGTTGTCGAGATGGATGTGTGAATGAGGGAGGCATAGGGGTCTCTTTTTATAGATTTATGGAGAACTAATTAAGGGCTTCTTTAGGAGGCTTTTTAGGATATTTTAAAAACACTTTTATTCTTAATAAAATTAATTTAATTTGATAGTTATTAATAAATTGTTTGTTTAAGCTCTAAGGATTTTTCACACTAACCCTCACTAACCATTTAAAATTTGTCTAGAGATATTTTCAATTCCACTAGAAATTTGAAATCAACGATTGGCTTATAGTGTATACGGTCCTACCAAGGTTGTGAAGTCAATGATTGGTTTATTGTCTTTGGTTCTTGAAGTTATTCAACTTATACACAATAATATTGCCGCAAGAATCATTGTCATATATTGAAAACCGTAGGTGAATAAGGTGTCATGTCACTACCCCCTAGGGTTTTAGCCCAAAAACTGGCATCAAAACTTCAAACTCAATTTTCTCTTCAACCAGGAGGAACCACAGGGTGCAACACATCAATAGAAACATCTCTTCGAGGAGAATCTAATGACCTAGATCTCCAACCCAAATTCAATGGCTTGACCCTTCAAAAACCCTTGACAAAGTCAAAGTACATCCTCAGTCCAAGGAACCCTAGCCCTACGACTTGTGTTTTCAACCATCCAACAGTGGAGCTGCCAACTTGATGTACTCTGACAATTACTAGGAAGCATGCATTAACCATTTGACATCAATGGCTGGTGTTTTTTGTCAGAGTCAAACCTAGTCAACTCCATCGGTTGACATCAATGGCTGGTGCTTTTTGTCAAAGTCAAGCCTAGTCGACTCCATGGGTTGACATCAATGACAGCACCATCCAACAAATCTCTCAAACTTGTTGCAGCCATCTATGGAAATCTGCGAAACTCAAATCAACTAGAGAATAAATTGAAGAAATCAAACTAGGTTAAAACTCTTAGCTTTCTCTTCATGTGCCTTGCATTAATTTACTCCTGCAAACCCTTTGTGCCTAGATCAACTCTGATACCATGTGAAATTTCCTTATTTGCAGTAACTGGAAATTTAATCTTCTACATACTAGAGATTATTTTTCTTCAAAAATTATTACGGCAAATAATGATTAATTCACTATTGCAATCTTCACAAATAAATAAAGGAAATTGAGAAATAATGCACACACAAAATTATTGACACCAGTATTTTTGAACAAATAGTCCCTAGGAAAACCCCTAATGTGGGGAAAACCAATCCTGCAAATGAGGCTTTATATTATTAATAAATCTTCAGCAATTTGAGAATTACAACAACTGCATGTCTCTCATTGACAAAGCTTCGGCAAATCATTTCATCTTCACCAAATCGACCAAGAAACACTAGAGTCTCCCTCTATAATGAATTCGGCCTCCTTATGCAACTTGCACCTTTCCTGGCAACTCGCACTAGTTGCTCCAGAAATTCGCACTGCCTCTGGAAAATTAATCTGCTAGCAAATTGACCTCTAGTGGCTCGTCTAACCTACTCTCTCTACCTCCGAGCAATGTCTCTGACAACTGACTACTGAAACGAGCTCCTCTGCCACTCGCATTGGTAATTTGGCAATTCGCATTGCTAATTTCAGCCTCCTTTTTTGCTAATGAAATCGATCTCCTTCCTGTCACTAGAAACTCGAAATCACTGATAAAATCTTTCTCCATAAATTTTCTCCCAAAACTATCTGTTGAAACCCCACTACTGGTGCCTCCCTCTACGCCCTTACTATCACTGCAAATCGCACTCCATGAGTATCTTTGTGTGTTTTCCAAAGCCCCATCAACTTGCTATTATAATCTCTCGTTGGGCAACTAGTGGCCATGGCCTAATCTCAATTGATCGCTAAGATCATCTTGACCCCATCAACTGACTTTTCCGGAACTTTCTAGAGCAAAATCGATTTACCTCAATTAATTTGATTTAATTAACCAGTTCTCCTAAGTTAGACATAGGGAAATAATTAATAATTGGCTAATTAATCTAATTAAAGCATTTCTCATGGAACATTTTTTGGTATTTGATAAAATGTGTTCCTTAGCCATAGACACCATAGAGACTAGAACACCTATCTGTTGCTACCAAAAACTAACAACTCCTCCATCATGGCATCCTTCCAAACCCGTTGGCATGTTGCCTCCTCATAACTGGAAGGCTCACAAGTCAAAATCAATAATGTGGCTCATCAATGTGATATAGCTCGAGTACCTCTATTGTTGTCTACTCTCCCTGACAGCACCTCTGGGAGTTGCATGTCCTTCTACACCCTGCAAGGTGTCACAAAGCCATGCTAGCCTCTTCCTGGTCACGGCAACATCTCTATGTATATCCACTAGCTCTGCTAGCTCTACTAACTCCTGATAGTCTGAAGGATGATCAACTGGAATAAAGGAACTTGTACCTGCATCCTTCAGAGCCTCTTGTTCCTCACTATCAATCTCCATATGAGACACATAAACTAATACTATCATGTACCAATGTCTGAGTTGGTCATCCCATCGATTTGTATAATCCTCCCTCTTGAACATCAATCACTTTTGCTAAGTCTATGCTCAAGCCCATAGGCCATACAAGAACCTGACCATCAACCAATGAAATAACATTTGTCCTCCAATGCTGAGATAGAAAACAGGTTCTTCTCCAATCCTAGTACAAACAAAACATTTCTCATGTGTAGAGAATCTCCTAACTCTAGCTAAAACGATGTTGTCCCAACTCCTTTCACTGCCTACTTGGCATTATCTCCAAGTTCCACCTGTAACGTTGAATCCTCTTCTGTCAAATTTGTGATAGCATCTTGAAAACCAGACATGTGCCTAGAAGAACCACTGTCCACCAACCAAACATAATTTCCTTTTGTAATAGTGCCTCTAAGACTGGAGACAAAGAAATATTCCTTCAACTTCTTTGGTGGATGCTCATCATGATCATCATCAACATCAGTTGCTAATGCATGCTGCTTTCCCTTCCTTTTCGTCTTGGGACACTTGGAGGCATAGTGACCCAATTTATGACAATTGAAGCACTTGATATTTGACATATCCTTCTTATGAGCCTGAACTGGAGTTGATCTTCTACCGATACCTTTCTTTTCAAACTTTCCAAAATTCCTTCTTGCTTTTCCTTTGAGTTTCTTCATTTTGAGGTCTCTGCAAGTTGTTCTTGGACAGTGACCTGGCCTCCTCTTGGACACAATCAGTCCATAATTTATCAGTTTTGGGTAGCTTGCCTCGTGCACAAATTCCCTAAACAAATGGATCCCATTAGGGAGGAAATCCATTGAGAATCATTGTAACAAGCTCTGCATCATCAATGGTATCTCCAATGACTCTAAGTTGATCTCTCGAGTCTCAACTGAGAGACTCTCATAAGATAAGAGACAATAGAATCACATCTAATCATCATTATACTACAAAGTTAATGCCTCAAGGTTAATTTCCTGTTGGTTTTTCTACTCTCGTACAATCCCACCAAAGCATCATATCTTTGGAAGTCTTCAACTCAACAACAAGTGGAATCAAGTGGCCCTTTATGGACTCTATCAAGATTCTCTTAGCCTTGGCTTCATTCTTCTTATAGTTGGCTTTCTCCTCAACGCCCTCTAACTCTGGAATGACTTCCTTCACACGATCCTAAAGCTCATTTTCTTCCAAGACAAGGAGTATCTTGGTCTTCCAAGATCTGAAATTTGTAGCATCCTCCAACCTGACATATTCTTTGAGACTTGACACCATTTTGACAAGAGGCCAAAAATACAATCAAGTTGTTGAATATTGTCTCCTAGGCTAACTTCAATGGCTGATCTTTCAACAAAGCTCTGATAACATGTCGGAAATCTATGCAAGTGCAGTAGAATACAATTTTATGCCACATAATTACTTCCTAATGATTTTTCACACAGTATTTTATGACACTGCTATCATTGAATAATTACACTCTAAAAATCTCAGCAATAAATGTAGCAGAAATAGAAAATATCATAGAAAGACAGCCATGCACAATCAAGACGATAATTTTACCGTGGGAAACCCAACCCTAGCAGAAAACCCAACAACTTTTCCTAGAAGAAATTATTCTTTTACAAATCAGCAATTTGTCTAAAAATTTGTGCCAATAATCCAAGTCAAATACCAGTCAAGCCTAGTCAAAACTTCAGCAAGTCAATGCTAGTCAAACCAACCAAAATAAGCATAGGTCAACATTGGTCAAATAATCAACTCGGCCTAGTTCATTTTGGCCCTACAATCAACTTTGTGGTCAACAGTCTGCATGTGCAGCCTTCTTACGGTCAAATGCCTTGATCAATCCCCAATCAAACTCGGTCAAACAGAGGTCAAATTGTTGAAGTTTCTAAGTTTACCTAGTTAGAAACCCTCCATGCACTTTATCTGATTTATTCCTACCTCCTTGTTATTTTTCTTAACGAGTTATTTACAATGTAAATACTGAAAATAAACACTAGTGCATGCTCAACATATTACAGATCAGCAACTAAAAAAAACATAAACAAACACACCATATGACACCATTATTTTTGGACTAATGTCCCCAAAAAAACCCAATGTAGGCAAACCAGTGCAGCTATCTGAGGGTTTTCTTATTAAGCAATATTAGAGTACAATCTAGGTGCCGAAACTGGCCTACCCAACAGAGAATTTCCTTGGCAGTAATACCTCTCAGTTTCTGACAAATATCTTGCCTGAAACCCCGGAAATCCTTCCGGAAGCTACTCAGCACCAATCTGCCCAATCTGGACTGCGTCAGCCTCTCCTAGCCCAGCATTGGCCCTGCATCAGCGTATCTCGGCCTGCGTCAGCTCTCTGACCCTCTACGTCAGCTACGCTGGCCTCTCTAGTGCTCTGCGCAGCACTTAGCTGCCTCTAGGTGGCCTTGCGTGAGCACTGGTTGCTCCTGCATCACTTTCTCTAGTTGCTCTCCTGGCACTATCTCTGTCTCTTTGTACTCAATGCCCCTCAGCTGCTCTCCGATCACTGATTCTATCTCTCTTAGCAAAACCCCGCTCTAGAGAATAGAATGATTGATCACTCTAGTGTGTTCTCCAAGTGACCCTCAAGCCTCCTCTTATACTTTTCCTGTTGACATCTCAACGGCCGAGATTAAGTCCCTAATCAATGGCTAAGCTTAGATCTGGCTTGATCCATGTCTTTTGAACCATCCTAACACATATTCATATTAATACATATTAATTCATATTAATACATATTAATATTTTATTTTCCCTAAGTTTAGACTCAGGGACTCCATTAAAAATATTAATTATTTATCTACTGATCTGTTTAGAATCTACCCA
This sequence comes from Pinus taeda, assembly GCA_000404065.3. Classification (NCBI taxonomy): domain Eukaryota; kingdom Viridiplantae; phylum Streptophyta; class Pinopsida; order Pinales; family Pinaceae; genus Pinus; species Pinus taeda. The sequence goes on along the minus strand of APFE031484134.1, from coordinate 161,019 downwards.
AACCCTTTCTGGGTATTAGAGATCTCATGTGCCCCAACCTCTCCACCAAATTCCGTGGCTAGAGCACATCTGATGCTACCCCAAATCAACACTCCCTCTTAGCGAGGACTGTGCTCTAGCAATACTCCTCACTGAGTATTACTCTGATCATCCAACATCGGTACCTGTGCTGATGCTAGGCCTTCCTACCCAACATCCTCTGCATTGCTGCATCATGTACTGCTGCCCATGGTTCTGCCACTGCCACAGCTCCCTCTGTATCCGTGTTGTTGTTGGTCCTTTCTCCCAGCACTACATCTGTATTGCACCTCCTCTCATCATGATGCATCGTGTTGCCCATTGTTGCATTGCAACTCAGTTATTGAGAAGTAAGTAACTGATCTCCCAACTCTGACCTCTCTGTTGGGCTAGTCACACCCGCTGATGCTGAAGCTCCCTCTGTTGCTGACAAGTGCTCCCTCTCTTACCTCTACATTGCTGCAACAACTCCCTACATCTCGCACCGTTGCACACATCTCTGTGCCATCCTGCACTAGTGCAACACTCCCGTGCCTCTCGCATTGCCACAGCCTGCTAGCCTCGTGTTGTCCTGGGAATCCTGCACTGTATCTCTCTCTGTCGCTCCATTCGCATCCGTCTCTACCCGACTCAGCCAATCCTGCTACTCCTCTTCGGGGCTCCCGTAGCAAGATTAATCCAAGAACTTGGGTATCTCGAGGATCCTGCCCCTCATCGCCTGTAGTCCATCTGACTACAGCTCGATGTCTCCCCACTTCCGCTCAAGTGGCGCATGTGCACTCATGGCACAATCATCGTCTGTCAAAACTTCCTTCTTTGCCCGTGTTGGCGTTGCCTTAGTCTCGGAAGACTCTCCCTTACTCTTCTTCCTTGGACACTGGGTCGCATAATGACCCAGCTCCCCACAGTGGAAGCACTTGATCTTGGAGAGATCTTTCTTCTTTCGCTTCTCCTACTTTCCCTCAGATGCTAGGGCCACATCTTCCTCCTCCTACTTGACCTTGATCCCCTTGCTACTGCTACCCGTCTTCGACTATCGTCTGATCTCTTCCTGGCAAAGAGCTGCCCACATCTCGTCCCAAGGTGGAAGTGTACCTCTGCCCAGTATACTCCGAACAAATACTTCCCAGTCTTCTGAGACTGGTCAATTGTCGCCCCTATAGCAGTCAACTAGTCTCGGATCTCATTCAGTCCTTCGAGAAAGGTGTCAATCGATTGTCCCTTCTTCATCTGATATGACCTCATCTGAAACTCAAGCTGCATTCTTCTATGCACAAAAGTATGCTGGTACAGCTTCTTGAGAGCCTCCCACATCTCAAATGTCGTTTCCTTCTTGGCTATGTGTGGTACTACATGATCCTTGACCCCGTCAAGGATAATTCTCTTGGCCCTCGCCATCGCCTCCTCATACCTGTCATGATCACTGGGGTCACCTAGGACAGCTATTACCTTTAAGGCGAAGTTCTTGACACGAGTCCTGTCAAGTACGGATAAGATTCTGGCCTTCCAGACTTCGAAGTTCGATTCTCCGTCAAGTCTATCCTGGTCTCTTACTCCGTGTAGTGCCATGATGCTCCTCTACTTCCCTTCTGGAAGTTCTTTTCTGGACTCCCTCTGAGTCCTGATTTCCCTCCTGGGAATCCTTCTGCCGCTTGTCAAGATGCCCCCTACTTTGATCGTCTTGTGCAACCGCACCACTGATCCTGGTTCCTCAACTAGAAACCCTCGGTAACAACTCCTCTCGCCCTGCTCTGTCAGGTACTGTTCTAACTACAGTACCTCACCAATTCCACTCTACAATATTCCTGCAGCCTTCTAAAGCCCAGCAACTGCCTATCTATGGACTGCGTCAGCCCCTCTCTGCATCACGCTAGCCCTGTGTCACCCCGAATGGGTCTACTTCAACCCTGGGAAGCCCTGCGTCAGCCCTCTGGCCCTCTGTGTCAGCAACGCTAGCCTCTCTGAGGCTCTACGCAACTCCCGGCTGCCTCTGCATGGCCCTACGTGAGCCCTGGTTGGCTCTACGTCACTCTCCTTGGCTGTTGCGTTGCTAGAAAAAGCTCTTGTCAACTCGGGACAGTGGTTTTCTATTGCTATTGCTCCGCTCGGCTAATATCCTTTAGTCCTCCTGTGATCTGCAATCACCCTCTGATACCATGTTGAAGTTTCTAAGTTTACTTAGTTAGAAACCCTCCATGCACTTTATCTGATTTATTCCTACCTCCTTGTTATTTTTCTTAACAAGTTATTTACAATGTAAATACTGAAAATAAACAATAGTGCATGCTCAACATATTACAAATCAGCAGCTAAAAGAAACAGAGACAAACACACCAATTGACACCATTATGTTTGGACTAATGTCCCTGGAAATACCCAATGTGGGAAAACCGGTGCAGCGATCTGAGGGTTTTCTTATTAAGCAATATCATAGTACAATCTGGGTGCCGAAACTGGCCTACCCAACAGAGAATTTCCTTGGCAGTAATACCTCTCAGTTTCTGACAAATCTCCTGGCTGAAATCTCGGATAATCCTTCCGGCAGCTACTCCGCATCAATCTGCCCCAGAAACCCCAACGTCTGCCCAATCTGGACTACGTCGGCCTCTCCTAGCCCAACGTTGGCCCTGCATCAGCTTATCTTGGCCTGCGTCAGCCACAGGAGGCCATGTGTTAGCTCTCTGACCCTCTGCGTCAGCTACGCTAGCCTCTCTGGTGCTCTGCGCAGCACTTAGATGCCTTTGTGTGGCCTTGCGTGAGCACTGGTTGCTCCTGCGTCACTCTCTCTGGCAGCTCTGCTGCTCTCCCGGCACTATCTCTGCCTCTTTGTCTCTCTGTACTCAATGCCCCTCAGCTACTCTCCGGTCACTGATTTTATCTCTCTTAGCAAACCCTGCTTTAGAAAATAGAATGACTGATCACTTTGGTGTGTTCTCCCAGTCACCCTCAAGCCTCCTCTTATACTTTTCCTATTGACATCTCAACGGCCGAGATTAAGTCCTTAATCAACGACTAAGATTAGATCTGGCTTGATCCATGTCTTTTGGACCATTCTAACACAAATTCATATTAATACACATTAATATTTTATTTTCCTTAAGTTTAGACTTAAGGACTCCATTAAAAATATTAAATATTTTAATATCTCCTGATCTGTTTAGAATCTGCCCAAACCCTTTTTGGGTATTGGAGATCTCGTGTGCCACAACCTCTCCACCAAATTCCGTGGCTAGAGCACATCTGATGCTACCCCAAATCAACACAAATAGTCCTAGTCAAAGGTTCAGTCTACTTTAGTGAAAATGGCCAAATCAATTCGTCCTTCTTCCTCACATGTGCGGTTGTCCAAGAGAGATAAGAAAGATGATGAAGATGAGAGAAAGACTTGCTCTTGGTTGGTGTTCAAATGGGACATCACATTATCCTATTTATACATGTCAAAGGGGTCTGACAACCCAAGGGATATGTCCCTTCATTGGCTCGCCGACTTGACTTTTTCCTGGGCTAACTTGTCTTAGTAAAATAAAATTTACATAATACATCTAGGGTCGACTTGAAGACCCTTTAGTCATGCAGGAATACTTCCTGATGCTACACAAAAAATCAACACCCGTGACCCTCTGTTAGACGTTGGTGCCTCAAAGAGGACCTCCCCTTGCCTTGATTCTGCTCAGCCAGTATTTCGGTGATCCTAATGTATTGTAGAAGGAAACACAAAGGATTTCTTTGTTGTCCAGGAACAGACTTTAGTGGCCTAAGGGATACCTCAAAGATGATCATCGCTCCATAGAAAGACCATAGAAATGACTTTCACTACCTTTGAACAAACTCATTGACCACAGAAAATCCACTTCCTTGCTTGCCAAACCAAACCAGAGATGCTCCAAGTTATTATGTTGGAATAAAGTAAAGGAGACAGGAGATTGGCTAGGGAAGGATTGGCACCACCAAAACCCTCAAAGCATCAGCTCAAGAAAAACAAAAATATTCAATCCACCATGAAGAGAAAATGATTCTATCTCTCTCTTGTTTATAGATTCGTAATGGAGGTTTCTCCTTATTTTAATGAGGGGATACAGGTTTAGCCCCCAATTCTAACTTTTTGCCCCAATTACACCAAATTTACCTAATGTTGCCTCAAAACATTGGATAATAGGTCTCCCCCTTTATCATTGACTACAGCATACGAGGTTCGATATGCTACTTCATCCTCCCTTGGGCAATTAATCAATGGGGAACATTTCATAATCAAGTTGTGTCTATTTGTTTTCAGTTTTTCAAGCATGGAATGTCTCATTATGACCTTATCACATTATCCTAACATATCATTGACTTTGTCCCACCATCACATCATTAATTTTATTGTCCTAATGTCCTAAAACTAATGACCTCTTAGGTCCTGTTGAATTTTGTAGTTATGGTCAGTGTTCATAATTTACATTTTAGCCCTTGAAATATATAATGTAATTGTAAGCCATGTTCCTGATGTCCTTTTCATTGTTTATCCCTTAAAAGAATTATAATAAGACATGTTCTTCGTGTCAGTATTGTTATCGTTCAAACTAGCGGGGGGGGTCTTACAGGAGCACATGCTAGGTCAAGAACCACAATGAAGCTAAAGCCCACTGTCACCACAAATAAAGCTTCCTACTCTTTACGGATTTTCACCGATGGGAGGAGACCCAATACATAGAGAATCACTTATGAAGGATAGATCAGCTAAAATGGGTGTGAAGTGATCTCGACAACCCTTTCCTAGGGGAGGCTGAAGAATGGGACTTGCTTGCCTTTTAAGAAAGGTATAAGGCTTTCTATGAGAAGGGCATAAGGATTTAAGGGCTAGATTTGATGAGTGTGAATTGTAAGGGAGCTTCCAAAATCCTAAAATCTTTGTTGAACTTGGCTTCCAAAGTAGTTTTTAAAGAGTTGACTTTTCAAAGGTATGGGACCACATGGGACCAAGTGTTCCCAAGTTAGGTCAAGAGGAAGGAGTTTAGCAACCAATGACAAACTTGACCTAAACAAGGAGGACAAGGGCATCAAAGAATTGATTTTCAATTGAAGGTGCAAAATGATCCCAATGAGGAACTAACCTAGGGAAACTTGGAAAAAACTAATCTCGAGGCTAGGGTTTGGAATATCTCACAACCCAACTGTCGGAATTTCCTCAAATTTGGAGGAGGCCTAGGAGAGACACCAGCGCAGTTAAGGCCAAGAGATCGAAGTTTTTCTATGGGTGGTTTGTCGGGAAAATGATGCCCTGGGAGCCCTAATATGGATAGACCTAGTATAAAGAAGGAGAGGTGAAGAAAAATGTTTCTTTAAGTGATCACCTTATCGTAGACCAATGCCTAATTCTTTGGGGAGATTGGAGTCAAGAAGAATATGAAGATAGACTTCGTTTCTAGGTCAAGGAAGCTCTAAGTTCAACTTTGCTTGTCATTAGGGCAAAGGAGAGTGACCTTAAAAGCTTTTATACTTCGTTTTGCAAGGTGAAGTGGCTTATCAAGATAAATTCAACCATAGAATTATCCCTAGGAAAATTCGTTCAACATACATGGCCCAACATAGAGATATGTTATATAGAAACATAATTCCACAATTTCGCAGTAAATGCATGTAGCAACTAGCCCTGGTATAGCGAAAATCGCATTATCAATGTATGTGACAAAGTAAAAGAATAAATAGCATTAAATTTGTACTTACATGTAAGAGAATATATCCAACCACCAATAAACTTGCCAATCAAAAAGCTCCAAGATAAGAAAAGACAATCCATACATCAAAATTTATCCATGCTCCAAAATTTCGTCCACCAAGAAGGAATAGTGAAAATCTCAAGAGAGATATAAGTCCAAACCAAGTGACGATGAGAAATGAACTCTCATGATTTGTAATTATACACCTCTAAGGAGTTCAATTTAGCTATTTGAGCCTATGTTAGCCCCTAAAATAGAAATAATGTGCAAATAACTAACTTTTGGTAACAAAACCACCAAACTAGCTCATAAACAAAATAACAAGCCTCTCAAGAGGTCGAGTGATCAATAATACAGATCGTTGGGCTCTCTAAGAACCATGATGAAATCCATAAGTGCCATAATGATGAATAGGACTTCCAAAAGTAATGGACAAGGGGTTTGCCCCTTGTTCTCCACATAATAAACGTGTGGTGCTCCCAATGGGTTTGAGGGCACACAAGTGACCTCATGGGTCTCCAAGTCAAAGGTGCCTGTAGATCATCTGTAAGGGCTCAGATGATGGTGTAAGTGATGCCACATTAGCATACAAGTCCTGGGTCATCTCCCAAGTGCATGGTACAATTGTGGGGTTGTATATGCAAAGGTGAACCAGGTGCATCTTCCTCGTCCAATAGGTGAATCTCGAGCAATCCATGAATATCTCTGGGATCCATAAAGTGATTTCTACTGTTGTGGAGGCCCATGGCTCTCAACACACACCCTACATGTGCCAATGTAGCCCTCTGGAAGGTTAGTACCCCGTATAGGGAGACCAAACCCAATATGGAGACCACCTGCAATCCTGTATAAGATCCAATGCTTCCCCTAGCCTTTCAATACAACAAGTCATCAAGGAAATCGAGTAAAGGAGCTTACAAACCATGGACAACAAATGGGGACTTCATAATGGCATGCCCTTCCATAAGGGGCTTTGGCATGTGCTAATATCTCCAAGCTCCAAGTGGGGTTAACCAGGTATCCTATTAGGTGGTTTCTACTTCTAAAGAGGATAGTATGTCCAAGGTACATCCTTTAAAAGGGTGGTGGCATGTGATGGAGAGATGAATGGAGTAGGGAATGAAAAAGGCAACCCTGGGTCACATGTTGGGGTACAACGGTACCTAATACAAGGGAAGCCCACACTTGGATATATAATGTATAGGAGGGAGGGATTGTGGTACATGAGGTGCCCCCGACCTTGATTTTTCCACCCTATATATGTATTTTTCCTTTTATGATTTTTCTTTAATTAACTGCTCGAGGCTCAAGGGGTAAGAGCATGATGTGTGAGATATAGCAGTGGGTACCCCCTTTAAGGTAGGGTGGTTCATTGCCCACTAGGGGTTGGGACAACCATGGGTTCCTAAATGATAAAGGAGGGTCATCTAGGGCTTGTAGGAACTTGGGTGATGGCCATGAAAATGGGGTAGAGCTCATGTAATGGCTTTTGCCCACGTGCTAAATGTGTTTGTCCCGGCCAACTTTTGCATTTTGTGGTACATTTTCCTGTTGGATGTGGCCAATTATGCTTTTACTTTTCTTTTCAGCTGCATCAACTTCCGGGGCATCATTCCATGTCTGATCCAAAGTGTAGGCAAGGGGAAGGGGAAGGCTAACCCTATGTGGACCCAATGGAGGAATGTAGACCAAGCGGGAGAAATGATGAATGGGGTTATAATGAGTGCAAGGGAAGTAATATCTATGTATGAGGGAGCGGGACCATGCAACCAAAACCAGTGTTTCCCATGTAGTACCATCCCTGAAGCCCAAGGGTTAGTAAAAGAGATCCCACGGGACCGGGATCCAAGGTTAACATCCAAAAGTGGTCTAGGCGACAAGAGCACAAACCTATCCCACTCTTTCTGTCGAATCCCCCCATTAATCCATGCCCAGAAGTGTCCATGATAAGCAAACTACAATACTGAATTACCAAATGATAAGGCATACCTTTAAGTTTGGGAGGCCCACCTTCAAACATACAATCATAGAGATGGGTGAAGGACCAGAAATGGCACAACGAGCTAGTTGGTGGTTGCAAGGGGTTGTTGATTGTCGGTTGAGGGCCATATTGGAGAAAAATTTCTCCTAGGGATATCACCCACAAAATGGTGGGTAAGAGGTATCCAAAGAGAAAAATTCAAAATTTGAATTTTGAATTTTTGGCTCCAAACTTGTCAAGTCGGCCCTCCCTCAAGTCGAGTTGGCCCCAGTAAAAACACACATTCAAACAGGCAAAACACTATATATAGAGCATTTGACCTCCTCCACAAGGCACCATTCGATCTCTCACACAAGAAGACATATTTTGTGCATCCAAGCGAAGATGAAGAAGGACGAAGAAGGAGAAGAAGGAAGAATTCATCTCAATATTATTTCTCTCTCTCTACTTTGCACGTGTGATTTTCTGGAGAGCGTTTGGGCAGTTGGTCAAACTTTTGGGTAGCACTTTCTCGACAACAGGTCCGAAATTCTGGGCAGCAGGGACAAACCTCTGGGCATATTCTAGGAGGCTGAAATTAGGCCTAGGCAGATCAGAGAGGGCCAAAGTTGAAGCGCAGAAGATTGACTTGGCAAGACGCCTATTTGACCACATTTGACAATAGCATTGTTGGTCATTTTGACTTCATAGTTGAGTAGCAGTATTAGCCTTTAGGTGTATCTCTTGTTGAACAGAAGAATTTCTCTAAGAAAAGGGTTGTTGGGCTTTCCCCCAAGTGGGTTTTCCCAGGGTAACTCTTGTGTTCTCATTGTGCATTGTGATCTCTATTGTCCTTGTGCTTTTATGGTTGAATTTCTAAAGTGTAATTGCTTAATGATAAACTGGAATTGCTAAAAGAAGATCTACATCATTAGAAGTAATTATCAGCATTTCAGAAATTAGTGCTTGTATCTATTGCACTTGAAAAATCAACAAGACCTAGGTCTTAGAAAATAAACATCACATTAGCAAAAATAAGGCGACTGAGCTTTGCTTAGCACACACATAAAGTTAGCCCAAAAAAATGTGTGTGGCCTTTTGATAGCTTTCATAAAGTAAGTTGTTTAATATGAAATTATCCCTTGGGCACAGCTATAGATAGGCATGGAATAAATTTCGAAGTGATGTGAAAAACCAAAGAAAAGCTACAACTGCATTCCAAATGTGTTCTTGTTTATACCCGATTGAAACTTCATAGTTCATATAACCAAGAAAATCGAAGGTAGTAAGAAAAAGGCATTTCATATGCTTACCGTTTATAGCAAGAAGCATAATGTATAGGCAGTAGTAACCCAATGCCACTGAAGCTTCTCCATCACTCCATTTTTTACCATATAGCAATCTTATAAGGATATAGGAGTAGCTTGGACCAAATGTAACAAAGAAAAGCCCTGAAATGTATTTACACAATTATAACTTGGAAATGTAACACCAAATACAGAAATGCGTATTTATAAAAGATCTGATTTAACCCAACCACTGAAATATCTCAGTAAGTATCAATAGTATATTGAATTTTGGCCATAAATTCCAACATTTGAATTTTACTGTGCACCCTTGTTTAAAGTTTCTACAGATGCTATACACAAAACAACTCTTGTGAAATTGGGATATATGATATTCTGTACAACTTTATAGACAAACAGACTTCATACAGTTTCGACAAAATAGAAAATCAATATGACAATCATTGACAATAATGCAAAAAAGAATTCCAAGAGATACAGCATTGATGCAAGCTCTGACAAGTAGCTGGAGAGTAACTCAAACCACTGAAATAAGAGCAGTATCAGCAACCAACAAAAATATAATACAACATATTGAGCTATAAGCATACCAATCAATATGACAAGCTTCATGGCCAAGCATAGAATGTGTTCTAAAGCCACTTTCCCCTGCAAGTGTCTGCCTGTTATCAAAGACTAGCACATTATTACCTTATCCTTCATGCACAAATACCTTGAATTTCATGCTGAGATATGTATTGTATCTCAACAGGTTGATTTGCTGAATTAAAGAACAATAAAACGAATTAACAGATTCATAAATGGAAAAGAGATCTTCAATATTCAGTAGCTTCCACCAACTAAATAGAAACTAGGTTCATCAATCACTTGCTACCCAATGAGGAAAAAAGGAGATGGAAAAATATTATGATCTTAATAACCATATTTCATACCCATAGAATAGAATGTCACAATATTATTGCTCCTAATTTCATAAAAGGGAGTTCTCAGCTCACCTGGTGCTGATTTGGCGAAAATTGTAAATGCACTTTCTTCAAATGGTTGAAAGATGGAACGAACCACCAAACTTCCTGAAGAATGCAAATGGCAGAAAACCACATCAATTTCCAACAGAGTACATAATGAGATTAGGGATTGTCTTGACCAGAGGTTAATGAAACTTAAAAAACAGTATTCAACTAACGAATGTAAATTTTAGACTGTGCTTCAAAAATGTGGACTATTGAACTTTTGATAATCTTAGTGCTGTTGTCATCCATGCTTGAAAATCATGCAGTAAATGTAAGCTTCATATAGCTACCCTGTGACCATTAACAAATAGAAAGAATAATACATTGATATTACCTCTCTGGTAAATCATGCGACAGGAAAAGATAGCCATTAGTTGTCTCAGCATTATAAAGCAAACAATTCACCCAGTGACAAAATAAGAACAATGTACCACATGCCAAATTACAATATCATGAATGGAGATAAATTGGATTACCTGCCTAGTTTTTCTACTAGGCCGTATACACCTTGATTGTAAGGTGTATCAAAGAGAACAAGAACAAGTTTCTCTCCTTCTTGAAGGACCAGTTTCTGAAATGACTGGAAGGTGAAGACCAAACTAACGCGCAGCAGTTGTTTGTCAAAATAACAGGACTGCCTCTTCCTGTGCCAAATATGGGATTAGGATTGCTCAATGTTGCATCTAAATCAAGAAAGTTCAGAAATAAAACCATTTCAAATATAGAAAGATGTAACAGAAATCAAAGATAGCAAAATCAGAAGAATTTTCAAATAAAGTTGCATTTGGTAGTTTTATTGATAAATTTTAACAACAGCCAAATCAAATACTATATATCAAAAGCTGTGGTCTCAAAATTTCTTAAGAGAATTTTAAAGCACATAACACATACTTGATAACAAGTATAGATCAATACCCAAAAGGAATGAGATGAATCCGAGTTCTTGCTTCTTCGGTTAAGTTTCTAAAAAATGGTGTGCCAAGAAAGTAGCCCCAATAACACAGAACCAAGCAAAATCCATATGCAAGCTGGGAGAAAGCAAAAACCAGCCCACTTTCCTGAAATCAATAAACAAGCTTATCATGATTCTCCATTTGATCTCAAATTCCTTGCAGAAAAGAATTTATTCAGGAGTATCTTGGAAAAAAATTATAATTTGATATTGAAATGACTGTCATAAAGCTTTTTTAGAACCAAAAACAGGAAAAAGATATCCACAAGCTTCAAATCTAGAAGAGTCACAAATCATGTACTTCTGAGATGATTGAATTAAATAGAATGATAAATAAATGCAGTGATTATAAAAACATAAAATTCAATTTTTTTAAATTCCAAATAAAATGAACATAAGATCTACAAATTCCAAGAAGTCCTATTGCGACATCCACAACAAAACTACAATCAGTCACTGGGTTGGGAAGCTTCTTATGATGAATTTTAAATTCCAAATAAAATGAACATAAGATCTACAAATTCCAAGAAGTCCTATTGCGACATCCACAACAAAACTACAATCAGTCACTGGGTTGGGAAGCTTCTTATGATACTTTCTCCCTGAGTTCTATATTTACTTCCTGCAAATATGATACTTTCAACTAATAGTACAGGTCCTTAATTCTCTAATCCCTTTCATCAGCTTCTACTTCTTCATGTGCACTTTTTGATATCTCAATAACTTGAACAGGTGTAGGGTCTACAGGAAATCTCTTATCTAAAGCTCTTGTTCTCGGTCCCCTAGCCACTTGTTCTACCTTAGGTGGGAAGTGAAGTTTCTTGGCACTTCTTTTGTCAACTGATTTATCCAACCGCTGCAGATGAGGCCTTTTTTATTACAACTGATGAGGTATCTCTCTTAGTCCTTTGGCTGTCAAAGGATTGTGTCATCCACCCTGAAGAAAACAAAAAGTCCTGCCATGATTTCTTCCTCTTGTCAAGTTCTTATATCACCAGCAGTTTAATGATCAAAAAATGAAATAAACTAGGTTCAATCTGGCTCTCCTTTGCTTGAACTCTGTCAGCCATTTTGCTGAGACTCCTAAGTAAATAGTAAGGAAGATTCAAAGGTTTCCTTGTTGTAAAATGCATTAGAAGTCTAATATAATACTGATAAACTTTGTTGAACCTCCCTTCACATGTAAAATACCTTTGAATCACCTTCAACAGTTTACTATAGTGGCCCTGTAGATAGCTCCCAAGGATAGCAGACCCATACCCCTCCTGGTATTGTGGCTTCAGAAAGTCTTTGAAATGAGCTATATCTAACTCCATACCCTTAACCATTCTTCACCATGTAAAGGGATCTCAGTGGAAGCAACTATCGATTTCTCTGTGAAAAAAAAACTCCAAATTCCCAACTTTTATTTCCTTCCCTTTGAAATTAAGTGCAAACTATTTAGTGAGCTACAAGTCGTGACCCTAGACCTAAATTTTCTCACAAAATGTGATACAACCAACTTGTTTAAATGATAACCTAATGGAAGGGTCAGTTTATTTAGCTTAGGTCTTGGGGTTCATAATACATATCGCACAATATCTTCACCTTTTACTTTCTTTTTTCCTTCTGGGGTTTCCATCATAAAAATATAGGTATTACAGTCTCCTCGTAACAAAATATGATGTTGTTGAAAAGTGAAATATGCAATAGATTGGAAGCACAATACTTTTGCAGCAAACAAGGGAGTTTCACAGGAGATAAGGCAAATATGCAGCAATAATTGACTAGGGTTCGGGAAACAACAAACAAATATCTGATTGGTGTCACTCAAATGAAGTTCAAAGGAAGAGTATGTCTAGTTTACAGGAATATTGAATGCAGTAGGAAAAAAAAAAATACATGCACAACGAGAGGTAGAAAACGCTTCTCGAGAAATTTGTGCAACAAAACACCTGACAGCTATAGCTTAGGGTTGTTGGAGAAGCTCTAAAAATTTCTAATCAGTTTGACATGATAAAATGTGGTGCATACAATGTAAATAACATCATAGCAGCGAGAGGAACCCTTAATCATGATCGGTCTGACAATTCTTTGAAATGCGCAACGATTTCCTCAGATTCACAACATCCTCCAACTTGGGCAGCAACTTGAATTTGCAGACATGCATCACTCCTTCCTTTGATCTTCAAGGTGTTTTCAAAGCATGTGCTTCGAATGAGAGATGAGAGTAAGGAAGAACCTTTAGGATCTCCACATCTTACAAAGATTTTCTTTAGGCTAATTATTATCCACTTTCTTGATATGGGAAATGATAAGTGATTTTTTATAATGATGACACCATGACATCATGACATGACTGACTATAGATTCCCATAACTGACAGGACTAATCTGACTAACTCATGATAACTAAAATCTTTCATGACATGACCTGCAAATACCCTTTCATGGTGACCAATGACCCCTTATGATTACCCTTTTAGTGATGATCCTTCATGATATTATACTTTGAATTATGAAAAATACAACCCTTTTGACTCAAAAAGTTTTACATGACACTCAGCCCAAAACTAGACCCCTTATTTTTACAATAGACCCCTCTAGACCATATCACGCATCAAACAAAAACTGATATTTAGAAAATGACCTCAAATGAATAGTAAGACATAAATGGCTGAGATTCTTATAATATAGGACCCTAACAATGTGCATCAACACTTATTTATTTCATTGGTGGAAGAGGGGCCCCAACTTATTGAGAGCAGGAAAGGTTTTCCCTTTAGAGAAGAATATATAAGACCTCTAATATTGGTTTTCTCATTTAGATTTTCACTTGTCCTTCTATTCTTGATTGGATCATCCTGAAAACACGGAAACATAAAAACCCGAGTGCAAACATGAGGTTTCTAGAATAGACAGGGAGATCATAGTTCGACACAAGGCTTTCTTAATGTAAGGATTGTATTTTCCGTCAGAACATCCTCAACCAAAAGATGTAACCAAGACAAGGAAGAAGGACAGAGATTTATCCAAATGTTGCAATGTTACAAAGTCCTTTTCTAATTTTTCACATTCCCCTTGAGTCAACAAAGTATCTTCATGCACGGTCTCACAAAAAGAAAGGAAAGACAACACACAACAAGGAAACAAAACCAGAGGACAAGACAGAAAATGGCTAAAGCAAAACATAATGTGAAACAAAACAAGAGAACACAAGACAAACTACAAGAAACAATTGCAGGATGGATGTGTAGGTAAAATAAAATGAAACTATACCTACTCCTAACCTAACCAACTAGAAGGTAGGGGTCACATATAATGGATTTTCCAATGCAACCATAGTAATTGCTCCTGCCCTGCAATCACAAAGATGTGTTCGATTAAAACAAATATAAAATAATGTGAAATAGAAAATATAAGAACTTGAATAGATTGTAAAAAAAAATGAATATCTTTCCTGTCAATAGAAAGTAGTGTGGAAAAAGTCAGGAATAAATCCCGATTAAATCCTGATTTTTTTATTTTTTTGGCTGGCCGAATAAATCCCGATTTTTTTATTTTTTTGGCTGGCCGTTTAATTTTGCCGACTTTTTCGAAAAACTCCCGACTTTAACGACTTTTTCAACTTTTGGACCCTTGCCGATTTAATCCCGACTTCGACTTTTTCCACATTGATAGAAAGATAGGCCATAGCCACTGTTGAGCGATGGAAAAGGTATGCATTTGCCATTTATTTCTTTATCTTTTCCTTTGGATCATAACTCCTTTACATTCTAAAATGGTAATATGTTAAAAAATTATGACAGAATTAAGGAGATTTGTGATTAATACAAAATAACTAATTATTGTCTTTTTCTATACAGATAGTGAAGGGAATAGAAAATCACTATTCGGAAGGCAAAGACAAAAGCAACGCAACTGTTGTTCCTTCATTAGGAAACCGTGTCCAGACAAGAAGAACGAGACTGGAGCGCGCAACTCAGGAAAAGACAGAGAAAACAGAGTGGTTGCGCAAGAGGACAAGAAGACAACTGAAGATGGAAGATTAAGCGAAGCTCTCAGGATCTTTTGATCCTGAGGGATCGCTACTTTAAAAGTTATTTATAACCTTGATGTATCCGCCTACCCATTATAAATGGGGCAGCGATTGTAAGACAAAAGGAGGATTGATTTTTCAAAATTACTGTTGTAATTTCAACTTTGATCATCGACTCTCTTTGAGGAGCGATCTCTGTAACTCTGCCATATATGATTAATATATAATTCAGTTGTTGTTCCATTATTTGATCCTGGAGTAAACGCAGCAGTGCTTCCCTGGCGGCTAAGGGCCCGGTCCTGGTGGATCCACTTGCTTCTTGTATCACTATTTTACAATTTCAGTGGTGTGTGGTTTGATTTCCTTTGCATTTCCTTAATTCGCTTTATTCGGTAATCTTCTGTTTCTCAACATCTCACTTAATTACTCTGTTACATCAAGATCGTAAGTAGACTACGTTGATAACACGATTGTTATTCATAACTCAATGTCGTGTTGTTCCTTTTGAAACAATAGTGCGTTGTCTAGTCTAGATTCTGTTGTTCACTCACAACTGCAACTGTTGTTCATTTAATTGCTATTCAATTATAATCATGATTGTCGTTCCTTTATACCTGCGATTAATGTTCACTCTGCCAGAATAAGCTTACTGATTCTATTACTTTATAGTTGTTGTGTGTTTACACTTGATGAGATTTGTCGCTCCTTTATTATCTGAAGATCGTTGTTCAGTTCATTTCGGTTAAAGATTGTGTTCGGTTCATTTCGGTAAAGAGTGTTGTTCGATTCATTTTTGTAGATTAAGCTTTGTTGTTCAATCCTTTCAACAGACTTAGTTGTTGTTCCTTTTCTGCAAGGATTTGCTTTCACCTTTTAATTGATAGTGCAGCAAGTGTGTTTTAGTAAGCATTTCCAATCGAATTGTTATTATTTGCTTTAGTGTGGATTGAAAGATCTACCACTGTAAAGAACATTGACTATCGTTGTTTAAGTTCTCAGATTGGAGGTCTTGTTTATGATTGATTTCAATTATATCAGTTGATAGAGGAAAGAGTTATCACTACTGCATCCTTGATTGATAAATTGCTATAGTTTTCTGAATGAATGATTTAGGTTTCAAAGCATTAAGGTTTCTTTTAATTACAAGTAGATTCTATTTCTAGCACACGTTTACTCTTGTATTTAGCACTATACTGCAAACTAGAAAACATTACTCTTGAATCAAGTGACCACCTCAGACTGAATACACTCTTGAGATAAAAAAATCGTACCTGGATTGATAATTAATGTAGGGTAAATAGGGGTTAAAAAGACACCTTTTATCACTCAACATTTTGGCGTTGTTGCCGATGAGAGTGTAGCCATTTGTTTTAAGAAGAGTAGCGTACATTTGATAAGTACCAGCTAGTAGAGAATTGGGTATTAAAAACGAAAGGTAAGAACCTGCGTACGGAGCATGTAACAGCCCTGCTACCCCGCCCGCTTTCCTGCAGATTTGTTGATTACTTTGGGTAGAAATAAGTATTTGAGTTGTGTGCATGACTAAGCAGAAAAAGCCTGAAAAGAATCCAAAACCACTACCCAAACCTAATAAAGCTAAGGGACCGATGACCCTTGGCCGATCGACCTTTATAAACGATATCATTAAAAAAGCAAAATCTTAGCCATCAGTAGGTCTTAGAAAAGTTGCTTCTAGACAACCTACTAACTCCCTTCGGGCCACAGAATCACCATTTGTAGCCTTTGCTGAGGTGCACAGCCAAACAAAAGAGCAAGATTTTCAAGAAATTGAGAATTCTAGCCCAAAATCTTTACAAGAAGGGAACCTTAGTAATCTCTACGAAGGAGGAGGAGAAACAGGGGAAACAGAAGAACCAAGATCTCCTCTTGGAATAGTTCAGCCACTAAGTAGCTCAGATAAGGGAAGTGATGTCAAAATCATCTAGAACAAAGTTGAAGAACCTGAAGAGCCAAGATCCCCCCAAATATTAGTTCAACAAGGAACTCTCATCATCCTAGACCAAGGAAGTGTTGTTAAGACCATTCTTACTCCTTCTAGTCAGCCTAGGAATAACTCCCTAGAAATCCCAAAAAGATATTGGCACATATTTGATCAAATGGCCCAGAATCAGCAAACACCTCAGACCTCCACACTGTAATATCCCATTGTGGACACTGTAGTAAATGCACCTATGAAAGACATACAGCTGCAGCATATCCCTACATTCCATGGCCTAACATCGGAAGACCCAGATGCATTTTTGTTTGAATTCGATGTATTATGCCAAGGGTATGACTATACCACTGATCCCCAAAAGCTAAAACTATTTCCCTCCACATTAAAAGGAGCATCTTTACGATGGTTTATGGGATTAGGTGGAGGTGTTATAGACGACTGGGATCAGATGAAAGGTGCTTTTCTAAAGAAATATCAGGATTATTGTAGGTCTAGAGAATTAAAGGATGAAATATTTTAAATGGTAGCCAGACCTAATGAAACACTAGAAGAGTATGTTGAACGTTTTCAATATAATCTTCAGAGATCTCCTTATGCGTCATTACCCTTACCTCACAATGTGTTAAAAACTACATTAATTAAAGGAATGAAGGAACAATGGGTTGAAACACTAAATATTATGGGAAAAGGTGACATCTATCAAGAAAATTTTGCTAACATTATTGATTTGTGTATTAGGAGTTCAAGAGGCAGTACAAGGCTAAAACCAACGGAACGTGACATGCTCACAAGGGACAACAAGATCTCCGGTGGAGGAGTAACCCGCGTAGAAATCAGTAATTTACTGGAGGATTTCAAAATTGATATATTGGGGACTTTGACAACGCAGCTCGATATTATGCAAGCTAAACAAAAACAAGTAGAAGCAGAGCAAAACCTAGCAATATTCTACCCTAGATGCAGAAAGAAACATAGCCATAAAGAGTGCCCACTGGATGCAGTTCAAGTCTGCGCTATTTGTACAAAAGATCACTCCACAGAGAACTGCCCCTCACTCTCGGGTTTGAAAGCAAAAGAAGAATCATAACCAGTGTACCTACTCAATCAGCGCCGTCAATCGCAGCCACGACAACCAGGTATGCATTACGATCCATCTTCTTCTTTCTTTCCAACCTCCGCAATATCATGCTCAACAATATAATACAGCGTGGCGAAATCAGCCACCCTTCCCAAGCTGGTCACAACAACTATTTCCTTCATCACCATGGCCAAATCAAACAAGCCAAACTAATTGGCCAAACTTTACCTACTCTCCACCATGTTGGCAAAACAATGCATATCCAACACAATGGTCCCCTTCCACTTCACAGAGTCAAGCCTGGCAGTCAAACTGGCAAAGACCGATGAATCAGCCAGCTGGAACCATCCCCCTCCTTCAACCCACACTGCCAGCACCATATACACTACAACAAAATCCCCAATCCAACTTAAGACTACAACTCCCAGCCTAACCCAACCCAAACCCTAATAATAGACCGGTTCAATCTGTTCAAATAATTGAAACACTAGAACTTGAAACAGATGTAAGGGAGTGCAACGACCTTCAATTAAGGTCTGGGTGCATAATAGAAACTGAGGAAGATAAAAATGCTCAAGTTGAAAATCCGTTACCTATAGAACAACTACTACAAGAAGAGGATGTGGTCAGACAACAAACTCACGAGTCACAACCAGGCAACCACGTCTTCTCCCCCATTCCCAGAACGACTAATCATACCGCGCCCAATAGAACGTCCTGACTTTGATCTTCTAGGAGAACTAAGAAATTTGCGTATAAAGATTCCACTCCTCCAGGGTATCCAAGATATCCCGATCTATGCAAAAACCATCAAAAAGCTATGTATAAAAAAGCCAAAGAGGAGAATAACAACTAATCCAACCGTCCAAGTAGTCGAAATCCTATCTGATCTACTGTTAGGAAGAGAAGCACCTGTCAAATATGAAGACCCAGGGAATCCTATAGTGATAGTGCAAATCAATGGACAAACCTTTTCAAATGCCCTAGTTGATTTAGGGGCTGCAATTAATATTTTAACAACCACCACTTGTCAAAAGCTTGGCATTACATCGGTAGAACTAACTACCACCCTATTGGAACTGGTTGACCGATCGGTAGTCAGGCCAGAAGGTACACTACATGATGTCATGGTATCTGTAGATTCCTAGGAATACCTTGCCGACTTTCTGATAATCAACCCCAAAAACCAACTCGATGGACACCCTTTAATCTTAAGTAGACCTTGGCTAGCGACTATTGATGCTTACATTGGCTGCCGACAAGGCAGTATGATTATAACTAGAGGGAGTAATATCAAGAATCTAGCTCTATACCCTCCAGCCCAGCCAAGTTTAACAATAATGAAAACTAACAACCTGTATCATATCTCACAGAAAACACTAGGTCCCCATTAACCATAGAAGATGCCCTCGATTTTAAAGACCAAACAGAGGATGACATTATTAACAACTTCATTAACCAATCCGAATCCAGATCCCATGTACAATGTCACATGATAGAGGCAGCGTTTGACAATGAACTAGAAGAAGATCCCCTCAAAGACACTTATGATCAATCAATACCCACTACCTCTATTTCAAACAGCAAACTTATAGAGCTTGAGCCAGGAAAAACCTTGAACATTAACAAAAACCTGACTCCTGAACAAGAAGAAAAGTTGGTCCAACTACTGAGAAAATACAAGGAAGCTTTTGCCTGGGATTATCCGGACATGAAGGGAATTTATACCCAGCTGTGTATGCACCACATTTATACAGAAAAGGATGCTAGACCCGTTTGCCAACCCCAACGGAGACTCAACCATCACCTGAAAGATATTGTGAAAGCTAAGTTACAAAAACTTTTAGATGTAAACTTTATTTATCCACTCTTCGATAGCAAGTGGGTCTCTCCACTAGTAGTGGTGCGAAAGAAGAATGGAAAATAGAGGATTTATGTAGACTACAGAGAATTGAAAAAAGCAACTCAAAAAGATCACTTTCCCCTTCCATTCATTGATCAAGTATTAGATTCATTGGCGGGAAAGAAATTACTTTCTTTCCTAGATGGCTTCATTGGGTACAATCAGATTCAGATTGCCCCTAAAGACCAGGATAAAACTACTTTTACCTGTCCTTGGGGAACATTTGCCTACAGAGTCCTACCCTTTAGCCTATGCAATGCGCCTGCCACATTTCAGAGGGCCATCCTCAGCATCTTTTCAGGTTTAGTAAATGAAGGGCTCGAAGCATATATGGATGATTTCACACCGTATGGAGATGATTTTGAGCCAACACTAGAAACATTGGAAAAGGGGTTGCAACGATGTATTGCCACCAAGCTCTGCTTGAGCCATGAAAAGTGCCATATGATGATGACCGAGGGACTCATCCTAGGTCATTATATCTCAACAGCCGGAATACAGGTAGATCCGGCCAAAATTCAAATAATTTTGTTAATACCTACTCCTACCACACAGACAGAGGTACGCAAATTTCTAGGAGTTTTTGGTTATTATAGGAGATTCATAGAGCATTTTTCTCAAATAGTTGCACCACTATACGCACTGATAGGGAATGTTGATTTTATTTGGACAGATAAATGCGACCGTGCTTTTGAGGATCTGAAAAAGCTTGTGTCAACAGCCCTAGTGCTCAGAGGCCCAAATTGGGATCTACCATTTCAAATTTCATCTGATGCTTCAGACATGGCTATTGGAGTAGCCCTTGGACAGGAAGAAGATAAAAAGCCATATGCAATTTATTATATTAACAAGAATTTATCTCCTGCTGAACTAAACTATATCGTAACTAAAAAAGAGTTTTTAGCTGTAATACATGTAAATAAATTTAGGCATTACATCACTGAATATCCTGTTGTTTTATATACAGATCACTCTGCCATAAATACTTAGCAAATAAACCTGTTACAAATGGTAGAGTAACAAGATGGTTGATTTTATTGCAGGGATTTGACATCAGAATAAAAGATCGACCTGGGAAAGAGAATCATGTAGCTAATTTTCTCTCACGAATGCCGAAGCCAACGGACGCAGCAGCAGTCGAAGATCAATTCCCAGATGAACATTTGTTTGTTGTTACTGTCAAGACACCCTGATATGTTGATGTTGCAAATTATTTAGCGGTAGGTAAATACCAAAGCATCTGACCCCCAATGAACGAAAACAGATTATGCAACGAAGTACCCAATTTTCTTGGATTGGGGGCTACCTATTTCATACAGGGGCAAATATTCACATCAGAAGATGCATCCGCGAAGACGAAATATATGACATTCTAGAAGCTTGTCATGATGGACCATGTGGCGGACATTTCGCAGATCGCAGGACTGGTCACAAGGTTTTGCAAACAGGGTATTACTGGCCTACAATCTTTAAAGACGCTAAGAAATTTATTCAAACCTGTGACAGTTGCCAAAGAGCAGGACGCCCTGGATAGTCCGACAAAATGCCTTTAAACCCACAGTTAGTAATCGAACCATTTGAGCGTTGGGCGCTCGATTTTGTTGGTCCGATCAACCCATCATCAAATCAGAAAACATATATTCTAGTAGCAACAGAGTATATTACCAAATGGGTTGATGCAGAGGCACTTCCAAAAGCTACAGAGGATTCTATAATACATTTCCTTTTCCAAATATTTGTGCGATATGGCCTCCCGAGGGACATAATCACAGACGGAGGACCGCAGTTTGTAGGTAATAAAGTCACTGCAACATTAAAAAATTATCACATTCAGCACAAAATTACCACTTTGTATCATCCACAAGCAAATGGCCAAGTAGAGAGCACAAATAAGGTGATAGAGGCAATACTTACAAAAACAGTTGCATCGCAAAGACGCGACTGGGCTTCAAGATTGCCCGAAGCCTTGTGGGCATACCAAACGTGGAGAAATACCACCAGCCATTCACCATATCAGCTAGTATTTGGAAAAGAACACATCTTTCCAATAGAGTTCGAAATACAAACATTAAGAACAGCACAGGAGATCGGTCTAAATTTAAATGAGGCCTAGACTAACAGATTACAGCAAACTAACGAGCTAGATGAAACCAGGGTCTCGGCTCTTCAATGCACTGCATTAATTCAACAACAAAGAGCAAAATGGCACGACGCCCTAATCAAAACGAAAATCTTCCACGAAGGAGATTGGACACTCCTATATGATTCTAGGTTTCAGGATTTTCCGAGAAAACTCCAGACTCGATGGTTTGGACCATATGAAATACAAAAAGTGCATGGCAATGGCACCATTACTTTAACTACTATTAACGGATCTGGACATGTCTTTAAAGCAAATGGTCACCGAGTGCGACTGTACCATAAACCGCTTACTTGGGAATCCTTTTACTAGCAGCTATGGAAAGATTCTGATATGCAAATTCTTGCTGAGGAAAATAATCCTTCCTCGACATTGGTTCACTAAATAATCCCATTGTTCTCAAACTCTGTACATAAGTTTTTCTTTTCTGCTTGTATAAACTACTTTCTGTACAGACTTTTACGTTTCTGCATTTTTTGTTTTTTGTTGTTCCTTTCCAAAAGAACAGCATTTCCACATCTTTGTTGTTCATTTCCGAAGGAACAGCACTTTCGCATTTTTGTTGTTCCTTTCTGAAGGAACAACACTTTCGCATTTTCGAAGGAACGGCGCTTTTGCATTTTTGTTGTTCCTTCGGAAAGGAACGGCGCTTTTGCATTTTTGTTGTTCCTTTCCGAAGGAACAACATTTCTGCATTTTGTTGTTCCTTTCTGAAGGAACAGCATTTCTGCATTTCTACTGTTCCTTTCCGAAGGAACAGCACTTCCGCATTTTTGTTGTTCCTTTCCGAAGGAACAACATTTCCTCATTTTTGTTGTTCATTTCCGAAGAAACAGCACTTTCACATTTTTGTTGTTTCTTTTCGAAGGGACAGCACTTTCGCATTTTGTTGTTCCTTTTCAAAGGAACGACATTTCCACTAGATTGCATTTTTGTTGTGCCTTTAAGAGGAACAACACTTCTGCCCAATTGCTTCTTCTGTTCCTCTTAAACGAACCGCACTTCCGCCAAATTGTTTTGCTATTCCTTTTAAAGGAACAGCCCTCCTTCGCATTTTTCTTTCTGTTGTTCTTTCCGAAGGAACAGCAGTTTCGATTTCCGTTTTCTCCGTATTTTCGAAGGATCCATATTTTATTTCACGCTTGCTTTATTTGTTGTTCCATTTCAGGAATAATTGTTGTCCCTCTTAAGGAACAACAGTTTCAAGTGTATTTTTTTCTTTTGTTTGTTGTTCCTCTTAAAGGAACCACAGTTTTCCCTGCAGATATTCTTTTTGTTGTCCCTCTTAAGGAACAGTAGTTGTTCCATCTAAGGACCAACACTATTTGAGTGCATTTTTTTTGTGTGTGTTTCTTAAAGAACATCATTTAGAGGATTTTTGTGAATGATGGTTCATTGTTCATGATCCCTTTAAGGCACAGGCATACATTCATACAAGAACACAAAAACTAGAGGATACTAATTTCAGCAAACCAAAGAAAAATCGTTATCTTTAGAGAAATCGCTTTGTATCGATAAGAAAAAAGAGGAAAGAACACAACTATTTATATCACTTTGTTGTCTTTATTTTCACTAAAACTAATTTGATTGATTATTTTTATCATGTTGGTTCTTCCTTAATCTTCATAATTCTCTTTGATCATTATTATTGAATAAGAATAAGGGCATATTTTTCCTCCATTGAGATGTTCAGACTTCTTCCACCATCCTTACTCTTAAGGAGTGTTGAGCCATCCTCTGTATATATAAATAGGAAAGTGCTATATAAAATAAAAGAAAAAGAAAAAAAGAGAAAAATATATATCTGTATGATTACTAACATGATTTGTCAAATGAAGGATAGGGGGTCTCATCAAAAGCCAGCCTACCATGATCATAAGGAAGCAGTGAAGTGGCATTCCCACTATGGCCATCACACCAGGGATATGATCCAAGAGGCATATCAAAAAAATAAAAAAGTCCTTGGAACAGGAGGTCTCATCACGAGCCGGCCTGCCCACCTTTCACTCCTTCCTGGTGAATGGCATTGTGATTCATCTGGTTACCAAGCCAGCATGATGGTCTCCATTCTGACATCACACACCACTTTCCTAGGCATACATAAAAGATTATGGTTCCAAGGGTGAAACAAGCAAATTTGTCAAGGCTATGAACACCTATGGGCAACAGAGCTCTGCTGATGGTATTGAAGTCATACTTTTCATACACCAATAGTCATTATAAACCCTTTTCTTATATATTTATCTTGATTTCAAATGAGATTATGTTATATAACCCTTTCGAACCTCTTACACATGAAATATCGATTATAAATCATTCATAATGGTTAAAGTGGATAATGACCGCATAAGCACTTTTACTTACGTCAGTTGTCGTCTCCCTTATTTTTCGGATCATTTCATAGCATTTCTATATCTATTTGTGATTTTCATCATAAGCCTTGATTTCAGTAATTCACTACTTTTGCAATCATGCCATGAATATATAGGTCATTCCTTTTATTTCTGTACGATTGTCGTCCAGTACGTCGCTCCTCCATTTGTCGGTCGAGAACGACCTATAACATTTCAGGGGGGCACGTGTGATCTCCAAAATACACAGGCAGACGTGTCAATTCCTTATTTGGAGGCACTACAACTCCATCAGATCTCGGAAATAGCAAGTTTAACGATATTGACATTTTCCAATATGCACAGTTTCTTGTTCAATTGTCATTTCTATGTTTGTTTTTGCTGTGTAAAATTAACAGTGTGCTAAGCTTGAACAAAATGGGAAGCAGAGCAATACGCAGCGAATCACAAGTGCTGATAATTTCCGACGTTGCATGAGAAATTCTGGAAAGAGCAGGATGGATCAATTACCTTACACGGCTATAGCAGTCCCATGAAAATGTGGCCATTGAATTTCTACAAAATTTGCAGGAAGATTATTCCATGTTGAGGGGAAGGCGAATTACAGTAACGGAGGCGGTAATTGCCGAAATATCTGGACTACTAGCAGTCGAACCAGTATGTACCAAAAAAAAAGTAAGACTTCGAGACGCCATAGCCATCTTCTAGGATGAAGGACAGAACCTTACCATCAAAGGAAAAAGAGTCTTGCCTACAACCCTGGGAGAACCCTGGGCAAAATTAGCCAGAATATTGCAAAGCTACATCACATGCGATGGGAGAAAAGATTTAGTAAGACCACGCCATCTCCAATTATTAGCAGTATTAAGACAGAAATGTGCTGTAAATTTGCCTGCATATTTAATTTCTTTATTGCATGACGCCGCTCGGAGTATAAGGAAATCACGTCATACAAAAATGGTAGTAAGTCATCATGGTTTAATTCGGTTAATAGTCAATCATAGTCTTGCTCAGCAACAGTCTAGTTCGAAAGAATTGGTATTTTCAATAGACGGGTGATTGGCCTTACCAACCCCGAAAAGAAAGAGAACCACTAGCACATCAACTAGACCGCAGAAACACAGACAGTCCCTTAGATCGAGGAAAAGCAGGGGAATGTTGGGAAATCTCCAAGATTACAGTAGCCAACCCTTAGAAATACTAGACTCCGAGGATGAGCAACCCCCATAATCGAAGGAGGCGAAAATGTGGAAGAAGAATGGGAAGAAGAATTGGAGGAAGAAACGGAGCGCTCTGGTGCAAGTCCACTACAAAGTCCATTGCAGGAAGACGAATTGGCCCAAATTTTGGCCAATATGGGTGAGTATATTCAGCCACAGAGCCTGCTCAACCTCAATATTGAGGCAACACAATCACAGGAACACTCTGCTCACAGTGAGAGTGCATCCGAGGAGATGAATGATGAGGAAGAAGAAGAAGCACAATCACAGGAACACTCTGCTCACAAGAGTGCACATGAGGAGATGAATGATGAGGAAGAAGAAGGGCAATCACTGAAACACTCTGCTCACAGCAAGAGTGCATCTAAGGACATGAATAACGAAGAAGAAGTAGAAGTGAAAGCCACCCGAGAAATACCAAATCAAACTTGGGTTACCTCCCCTGAGAAACCTAATCAGGAGGACGAGAACACTGAAGAAGTGTTCCAAACAAAAATATGGAAATAAGCCAGGGCGAGGGTACAATCCCTGAAGAACAAAGCCCATTTCCAAGAAAAGAAATAGTTGTTCCTTCGAAGAAGAAGATGAATGAAATCAAGAGGCTGCGAAAGGAACAACAAAGGCTACTAAATGTAATAAAACAACTCAGACAGCAGATAAGGGCCCTAAAAATGGGGAAAATCTCAAAAAGAACCACAAGAACAAGAAATGCAGCCACCCAAACGAAACCCTATAAAATAAAGGCCACGGGGAGTCAAACAGAGCCCATATCCATTCAGGACAGCAAGGAACAGCATGTGGTTGTTACAGACGCAGCGGCCCAAACAAAAAATACACCATTATGTAATAAGGATGTCCAAACAGAGGCACTATCCTCTAGCGTCACGACTGACCAGACAAAAGGGACACATACTGTAGGAACCAGATGTCACAATAAGAAGATCCAGGTAGATCTTCAGCCCAAAAGTGTTTCAATGGACAATGATCCTAGCCTCTAGGATAGTGAAACTCCAAGAGGACCTAGCATAAGCTGACGGTAGGAAAACTCACAGAAGAGACCGTTCCTCTGGAGATATACCAAAAGTTACAGTAGCAATTTAAGAACATCAATGCATCAAAGAGTGAGGCCTTTGATAAATGTCAGAAGGCAGAGGAAAAAGTTGAAAAGGTAACAAATAAGCTAAACTCAGTCATAATGTTATGAAACCAGCTCACAAAAAGATAGAAAAGATAGTTGAACACCTTAGAATTCAGCCTCTTCGAGGGGGCAACCTCCTTTACATTACACAGAAGAACAATTCTTGGATGATTCAAATGACAAAACCTCATTTCTATATATAGGAATCTAAGGGGTCACAATACAACCAAGCCAACCTAACAATAATAATATAAAGGCACAAAAATAGCAATAGAGGGATTCTATGGGGCACAGTAATAACAATATGGGGACAATAGGGGCACAACAATATTAATAAGGAATACAACTATAATATTAATGGGGGAATCACTAGTATTATAGGGACCTAACATGCCCCTCTCCTTCAAAAAAGTGTTGTCCTCAAAGCTTGAGTAGTTCTGGATGCTTCTATATAAAATTTTCATCCTCCCATGTGGAATCTTCAACGGATAAGTTCTTCCACTTGATGAGATACTCTGAAAAGGATCGATTTCGTAGTTGTCGAGTTCTTGTTTCTATGACTGCTTCTGGTTCTAATATAATTTTTCCTTCCTTGACAAGTTCTAGCAATATTGTTTGAACTGGGAGCTTGTCGCCTATAACCTTCTTTAAACATGAAACATGGAAAACTAGGTGCACTCGAGAAGCTGCAGGAAGCTCCAATTTGTATGTCATAGTACCAATCTTTTGCAAAACCTTGTACGGACCATAATACTTTGGTGACAATTTGTTATCCTTCTTCGCTTGCTTGAGCGACATTTGTTTATATGGTTGTAGCCGTAGGAATACCCAATCACCTACATCAAAGATTCTTCCACTGCGATGTTGATCTGCCTATTGTTTCATTCTATTATGCGCCAACACAAGGTTATCTTTTAAGAGTTGGAGAACTTGTTGTTGATGCTTGATCTAATGTTCCACTGCTTGAACCTTAGAATTTTCTCTTAAATATGATGTGATGGATGGTGGCTGATATCCATAAAGTGCCATAAATGGGGTTATTTTTGTTGCAGTATGGAAGGAAATGTTATACCACCATTCAGCCAGAGGCAACCATTTGACCCATTGTGTCTGTTTATCAGATACAAAGCAACGAAGATATCCTTCCAAACATTTGTTTACTATCTCCGTTTGCCCATCAGATTGAGGATGATAAGATGAGCTATGAGCTAACTGAGTATCAAGACAAGAAAATAATTTTGTCCAAAAATTTCCTATAAAAATGGGATCTCTATCACGTACAATAATCTTTGGGTTTCCATGTAGCTTTTGAATTGTTTCCATAAATGCTGGAGAAATTGTACTAGCTTTAAATGGATGTGATAATGCACAAAAGTGCGGATACTTGGTAAGTCTGTTAACTACCACCATGATGACACTCTTTCCCTCAGACTTGGGTAATCCTGTGATAAAATCCATTGAAACCTCCTCCCAACGTTGGCTTGGAATGGATAAAGTTTGTAATAGACCTAGTGTCTTAATTGTTTCAGCTTTATTTTGTTGGCATACCAAACATTCCGCCACAAACTTTTGAATATCCGATTTAAGGCCATCCCAAAAAAATTCCTTCTTAACCCTGTGGTAAGTTTTTAAAAATCCTGAGTGCCTTCCTAAGCGAGAAGCATGCAATTCCAGAAGAATCTTTTGTTTGAGTTGGGAATTCTTACAGAGGTATAAGCGATCTTTGTACCATAACGAATCATTTTTCTAGCTAAATGTATCAGATGTACTGGAATCTTGTTGTAACTTTTGAATAATTTCCCACACTTCTTTGTCATTCTTCCATTCCTCCCTTGCTTCGTTTATCCAATCTGGTTGGATAATAGAAATGGCACACAACAATGCTTCCACATCCTCATCCTTTCTTGAGAGTGCATTTGCCACAACATTTTGCTTCCCTTTTTTGTATATGATTTCAAAGTCATAACCCAACATCTTTGTGACCCATTTTTGTTGTTCTTCAGAGGATAATCTTTGTTCTAAAAAGTATTTAAGGCTATCATGATCCGTTTTTACCTTGAAGTGTCTTCCCATTAGGTAGGGTCGTCATTTCTTAAGTGCATGTAGTATTGCCAACATTTCCTTCTCATAAATAGCTTTGTGTAAATACTTTCCCTTGATTGGACGACTTTCGAAAGCAATGGGTCTTTCACCTTGCATTAAAACAACACCAATTCCATTTCTGAAAGCATCACATTCCACAATAAAGGTTTTTTGTGAAGTCTGGTGTAGCTAAGACCGGTGCTTGGCACATTGCCTCTTTAAGATATTCGAAGGCCTTTGTTGCTTCTAAAGTCCATGAAAATGCATCTTTCTTCAACAATGTTGTTAGAGGTGTTGCTATTTTCCCATAATTCTTAACAAACTTGTGATAATACCCTATCAACCAGAGAAATCCTCGCAAATGCTTTATGGATGTGGGGATTTCCCATTCCTTAATGGCTTTAATTTTGCTAGGGTCTACCTTAACTCCTTCATGAGATACAATATGACCCAGATATTCCACCTCTTGTACTCCAAAGAAACATTTGGATCTTTTTGCATATAATTGTTTCTCCTCCAGTAGTTGTAGCACCCTGTCAATGTGTTCAACATAATCCTTCCAACACTTGCTGTAGATTAGTATATCATCAAAAAATACTAACACAAAGTTTCTAAGGAAGGGTTTGAAAATGGAATTCATCAAACCTTGAAATGTAGAAGGTGTATTGGTAAGGCCATAAGGCATGACCAGAAACTCATAGTGACACTCATGAGTTCTAAATGTTGTTTTCGTAATGTCTTGAGTCTTCATTTTGATTTGATGATATCCTGAACGAAGATCTAACTTGATGAAGTAAATTGATCCATGCAATTCATCCAATAATTCATCAATGACAAAAATGGGAAACTTATCTTTAATAGTGAGCTTGTTGAGCTCCCTATAATCCAGACACATGCGCCATGATCCATCCTTCTTGTGCACCAATACTACTGGAGCAGAGAGAACTTTAGCTAGGTTTAATTATACCAGCCTCAAGCATTTCTGCAACCATAAGTTCAATTTCACTCTTTCGGGCATAGGGATATCTGTACGGCCTGATTTTTGGAGGAAAATATCCTAGAATCAAATGAATAGCATGATCATGATTACGAATAGGTGGAAGACCTTTGGGAGTCTCAAATACCTTGGAATGATTGTCCAAGACTTTTTGGAGATCTGGAGAAATAGATGACTTTGATGTGGAAACATCTAGCGAACATAATTGTGCAATTACACCTCATTGTTCCTTTTTTAGAAGCTTTGTCATACCGTTAGAACTTATTATCTTTCCCGGTTTCCCTGCAATACCCCTTGGGCCTTAATTCAATTTCCTTTCCTTCCGCATAAAATTTCATGAGAAATTCTTGAAAGTTAAAAGCTATTGTACCCAAGGACTGTAGCCATTTGACTCCTAGTACAACATCAGCACCTCCCATTGGAATGGAAAGCATTGGGCTTTTCAATACATATTCTCCCATGGATAGCTTGATATTATGGCACTTTCCAGAGCAATTTATCGTTCCTCCATTTGCAACCATCACTTGATACTCTAGTGCTGGATATAGGAAGCAGTTCAATTCTTTTGCTATCTTACAATGAATAAAATTGTGGGTACTTCCTGAATCAATCAACACTATTACCTTTTTCTTCTTGATTTGTCCTTCTCTCTTGATGCTTTGAGGAGTGGTAATTTCAGCCAATGCATTACAAGATATGGTCAGATTCATTTCTTCTTTATCTAGGCTTTGTTCCTGGAGTATATCCTCTTCTTTTGACCTTTCTTGCTCATTTTCTTCTTCCTCTTCACAATCTATGTAGAATAATTTCCTCTCAGCACAATTATGACCTTTAGTGTATTAGCTATCACAACTGTAACAAATCCCTTTTGCTCTTTTTTTTCCAATTGTTGTGGTGTCAACCTTATAGGTTGTGGAAGGCTAAGGGCAACAACACTTCCATCTTTATAGTTGTGATTGGCATGCTTCCTGGTTGTCATAATTTTGCTTTCCATTTTTCTTGCTAACCTGAATGCCTTCCCTATGAATCAGGTTTCCAAAGGCGAACATCATGTAAGAACTGAGAATTATTTTAACGATGTAAGAACTGTGAATTATGTTAACAACTTTTCCTTATGAACAGAATAAGAAATAATAAAATGCAAAGACAGTGAAGATTTCTGAAATTACAGATCATGATCCTGTAATATAAATTTCCTAAATTTTATAAATTTAATTAACAGAACCAATGAAAATACTTACCTGTAATCTTACGGTCGATGAAGCCTAAACTGCTCCTGGTTTGGTTACCAAAAGACTGAAACCACCCAGCCAAACTGAGTAGAACCTTGCTACTCAGTCCAGTAAACTTCTCAGGCGAAGTAGACTGTTTCCCTCGTGCCCAGAAACCTCAGAACAAGTCAGGTCTTCCTGATCATAAACATACTCTGGGTATCAGTTTTGCTCCTGCTTCCATTTTTCCCCCCTTGCTTCCAACCATCGCTTCCTTCTTATAAATTCCCATTACCGACATCCTCCATCATCGTGTCTCAATTATTATACGTGTCGATTTTTTTATAAATCAAATCTGATTTGATTTTATCTGCATATCTTAATTTTGAATTAAAGTTTATTTATTAATTTTAATTTATTTAATTTATTTATTTTTTAATTTAATTAATTTTATTTAATTCCATAAATATTAATTTACTATAAGTGGGTCATTACACATCATGTTGGATATTATCCTTTAAAGTCCCTATGAACACATCAATCCTATGCTCCTCTGGAATATTTTTTACCCTTATGTTCAATTTTTGGAACTCCTCAATGTGCTCCATTATTGAACCCTTTTGTTTGAGACTTATCAATTGGCTAAAAACAGTGTTGCTTTTTGTATCTTCATAATGTGCTGCCAATTCTTCCGTAAAAATTGCCAAAGTGATAATTTGTTTACGAGAGCAAAGCCATTGATACCATATAAACTGATTTGGTTCCAAATATAAAGTTGCAATACGTACCTTTTGTGTGTTTTGCACATTATTGAAATCGAAAAATTACTCCATCTGTAATATCCATGTTGCGGGATCCTTGCCATCAAACTTCCTCATATCGATTTTTGGAATATGGTGGGTCTTCGATCCAACATTAGAGTCTATGGAATCATAATTAATATTTCTTTTGTTTTCATCATGAGTTTCTTTTACTACCCTTTCACCATTAATAAACATTTCTTGTAGCAACTTATTCAAATTTATCTTCAATTCTTCCATCTTATCATCCATGCCATCCATTTTAGCGTCCATGCCATTCATCTTAGCATCCATGCCATTCATCTTATAGCTTCCATGCCATCCATCTTAGCTTCTACGCCTTTCTTTAAACAATCCATCTTAGCTTCTACATCTTTCTTTAAACCATCCATCTTAGATTCTGTTACTTTTTGTGCAAGTGACACTTGTTGCACTTGGTCTCGTAATTTTGATATATCATGTGCATTTCTTCCTCTTCTTCATGAGTCATGGCTAGAGCTTTCAGGTTGCTTACTAGGTGTTTGCATTTTCTGTTCCTCGGGACATCAATTACCGATAATAATGCTTTACTATGCCCTTTGAATTCCTTCAAACTAATTTTTCAAACCAAG
Organism: Pinus taeda; assembly: GCA_000404065.3. Classification (NCBI taxonomy): domain Eukaryota; kingdom Viridiplantae; phylum Streptophyta; class Pinopsida; order Pinales; family Pinaceae; genus Pinus; species Pinus taeda. The sequence goes on along the minus strand of APFE031484134.1, from coordinate 128,568 downwards.
CTTATGCAAAAATTTAAAAAAAAACTACACACATTTTTTCACTTTGTAGGAGCTTGATATTGAATCTAATGTATCTCTATAATTTCGGATTATCTAGTTCTGAAATTGCGATCTATAGTAGCCCTCTACGTCCTCTTTCCAATGCCACCAGGCTGATCCAAATTGGATTCTCCAAGGAAGAGTTATGGACAATCTCCCAAGATGACCTGATTATAGACCTTTCCAGAAGAGCAAACTTGTATGAAGTGCCACGTGTCACTGTTTCGACCTTTGACTCTGAAAAATATATACAAGAAACTACAGTCCGTCCTATTTCTGTACCTTCTTACAAAATTTCAATCCGATGCTCAGAGAGAAAGTTATGACGATTTTCCCCAAGTCACTTGCTTGGAATGTAATTCAAGAGTCTGCAAAAAAAATAACTTCCTCAGATCATATCTCCGCAAATATAGCGCGAAAAGTTCTGAAATTCGGACCCAAAGTTCAATGAGATTTTGTCTCAAATGGTTTTTTTTTTTTACTTCTGAAACATCACGGAAAAAAAATTATAGCGAAAATGCCACGATAACCTATTTGGAGCAACGAAATCCTAGAATCCAAAGCTCTGATACCAAATGTTATGAAACTAGCTCACAAAAAGATAGAAAAGATAGTTGAACGCCTTAGAATTCAACCTCTTTGAGGGGGCAACCTCCTTTACATTACACAAAAGAACAATTCTTGGATGATTCAAATGACAAAACTTCCTTTCTATATATAGGAGTCTAAGGGGTCACAATATAACCAAGCCGACCTAACAATAATAATATAAAGAGACAAAAATAACAATAGAGGGATTCTATGGGGCACAGTAATAACAATATGGGGACAATAGGGGCACAACAATATTAATAAGGGATATAACTACAATATTAATGGGGGCATCACTAGTATTATAGGGACCTGACACATAAGCCGAATGGATACCCTCTATTCTCTATATACTGATGTTCTAGCCTGTAGGGCACCTACCAAAAATTATGCTTTGTTTTTGTTAGAAAGGTATTTACAGTTAAAAATTAAGGCTGTCAAGGCAGGGGTACCTATAGAGTTAAAAACTATTGGTGATTTCATAAACTGTTGTAAACATTATGGAGTGAAAGTCCAGCAATTGCTATGTGAATTTTATTTGCATAATTTTGTGTTGTAGGAGGAAATGGAAAAAAATCTCAGTCCTATTGTGGGTGATATCTAGTTTTAAGCATTCATTTCCTTTGTTGTTAACCAGTTAAAATGGCTCAAGGCCCATAACACCTTTCAGAGACAAGAAAACGGGTTAGCCCTTTGGGTAAGGGGTGAACCGGAAAACCCATTACAGCGATAGGATAAGCATAGAAGCTTAATGAGAAAGAAGGGTGTGATCCAGACATTGGGACTCATTCATAAAGCGGTTGTCTAGCAAGGGGTAAAATACTTCCTATCCATCAAAGACCCTATCATAGCAACAACGAAACTCCGATGGAAGACATTCAATCAAAATATCCAGGACAAAGAACCCTTCAATTATAAAAATTTTAAATTAGTTGCCGATCGCCTGGTTACCTATAGTAACCTCATCTTGAGAGAAGGTCCACTTTGGCTAGGTTGTAGATTTCGAAGCCCCATTATTTGGTATCCTGCAGCAGGATATAAGGCCATATACGAATTGCCTGAGGGGCAGACAGGAGCCATTTTGAAGTTTTAGCTGCAAATCATGGTTTTAGACCACTTCATGAAAATCCCTCTCTAGCCTATTCCCTAACTGCCTTGCATGTAAATTACATGGTTTTCATGAGGACATGAAAAAGGGTAAGCAGGGGGGTGTGTTGAGCGATGGAAAAGGTATGCATTTGCCATTTATTTCTTTATCTTTTCCTTTGGATCATAACTCCTTTACATTCTAAAATGGTAATATGTTAAAGAATTATGATAGAATTAAGAAGATTTGTGATTAATACAAAATAACTAATTATTGTCTTTTTTCTATACAAAAAGTGAAGGAAATAGAAAACTATTATTCAGAAGGTAAAGACAAAAACAAGGCAACTGTTGTTTCTCCGTTAGGAAACTGTGTCCAGAGAAGAAGAACGAGACTGGAGCACGCAGCTCGGGAAAAGATGGAGAAAGCAGATTGGTTGCGCAAGAGGACAAGAAGACAACTGAAGATGAAAGATTAAGTGAAGCCCTCAGGATCAGCCCTCAGGATCAAAAGATCCTGAGGGATCGCCACTTTAAAAGTTATCTATAACCTTGATGTATCCGCCTGCCCATTATAAATGGCGCATCGATTGTAAGAAAAAAGGAGGATTGATTTTTCAGAATCACTGTTGTAATTTCAAATTTGATCATCGACTCTCTTTGAGGAGCGATAGTTGTAACTCTGCCATATATGATTAATATATAACTTAGTTGCTGTTCTATTATCTGATCCTGGAGTAAACGCAGCAGTGCTTCCCTGGTGGCTAAGGGCCCGGCCCTCGTGGATCCACTTGCTTCTTGTATCACTATTTTACAGTTACAGTCGTGTGTGGTTTGATTTCCTTTGCATTTCCTTAATTCGCTTTATTCGGTAATCTTCTGTTTATGAACATCTGGCTGAATTACTCTGTTACATCAAGATCATAATTAGACTGCGTTGATAACACGATTGTTATTCATAACTCAATGTCGTGTTGTTCCTTTTGAAACAATACTGCGTTGTCTAGTCTAGATTTTGTTGTTCACTCACAACTGCAACTGCTGTTCATTTAATTGTTGTTCAATTATAATCACGATTGTCGTTCCTTTATACCTGCGATTAATGTTCACTCTGCCAGAAAAAGATTACTGATTCTATTACTTTATAGTCGTTGTGTGTTTACACTTCATGAGATTTGTTGTTCCTTTATTATCTGAAGATTGTTGTTCAGTTCATTTCAATTAAAGATTGTTGTTCGATTCATTTCGGTAAAGAGTGTTGTTCGATTCATTTCCGTAGATTAAGCTTTGTTGTTCAATCATTTCAACAGACTTAGTTGTTGTTCCTTTTCTGCAAGGATTTGCTTTCACCTTTTAATTGATAGTGCAGCAAGTGTGTTTTAGTAAGCATTTCCAATCGAATTGTTATTATTTGCTTTAGTGTGGATTGAAAGATCTATAACTGTAAAGAACATTGACTATCGTTGTCTAAGTTCTCAGATTGGATGTCTTGTTTATGATTGATTTCATTTATATCAGTTGACAGAGGAAAGAGTTATCACTACTGCATCCTTGCCTGATAAATTGCTATAGTTTTCTGAATGAATGATTTAAGTTTCAGAGCATTAAGGTTTCTTTTAATTACATGTAGATTCTATTTCCAGCATCCGTTTACTCTTGTATTTAGCGCTATACTACAAACTAGAAAACATTACTCTTGAATCAAGTGACCGCCTCAGACTGAGTACACTCTTGAGATAAAAAATCGTAGCTGGATTGATAATTAATGTAGGGTATAACCACTCAACAGCCACCACTTATAACCATTTTATATTCTTACCTTTTTATGAGAACTATCATTCAACAAACCTTTGAAGCTTCCTACGAATGTGTCTCCATATGCAACAAACTCCTTAGCAAGCGTGACGAAAGATTGAAACATGTTATTTGCAACAGAGCTTGCTAGGTATGAATGTTCCAACCATTCAATGATTGGAAGGTAAAATTCATGATAATCCTCTTGAAAACCCAGAAACCTTTGAAAAGATGAATTTTCAATTAGAGGCAAGGGATTGTGATGAGAATCTTGTGAGGAAAAATAGATCTGATCATATTCACCAGTCATGTAAAGACAATGAGGAACTGAGATAACCAACCATGAATGTTGAAGTTCCTCAACTGCTTGACCAGTACCTAAACAATGTGATGTTAAACCATAAATATTGAAGGGTGTAAAAAAACTGTCATTAGATGTGCTCACAGAAAAATAGTAGGTTGAATTACAGTCATCAGAGCTAGAATCATGATCATATGGGCTAGTTAAAGTATCATATTCCAAGTTTGAAATTAACTAATATAAATCATTGAACGACTTTTTTGAGGCTCCTAATAATCAAACCAACTACCTCGCAGGCCGAATGTGACGAATCATTTTCCTGGGACTAGTGATGAATTGTACAAGCATCGTAATCATCTAAAGAATTTAAAAGGGGTGCCAGCACAAGAAACACATGAGACCAGTCAAGACATAGTGAGAAAAGAAGGATTTGATTCACGTGATAGCTTGTCCATTCATTATCAGTATCACTAAAGAGGATTTCAAGTGCAATGAAGGGAAATATTTGCAATACAACATTTAAAAGGAAAACCAAGAGTTGATTACTAAGAAATGAATTTGATAGGCAAGATCCCTTTAGCAAATGATGGTCTTCGGAATGATAAGCTTCACAATTCCATGACTCTATGAGAGATACACATTTCAAACCAGAGTTTTATGTGAGAGATTTGCATGAAAATGAATGAACTAAAAAAGATTGCTAAATACAGTTAGAAGTAAATCTTGAAAATTTGAAATATTACATCCGAAATACCAAACATTTTTCAAAAAGAAATTTTCATAGAGTGAAACAATGCACAGAGAAGGATTGTACGAGAGAAACCAGATCTGACTTAATCCAAGGGGCTTACCAGAGTTGTTAGATCATGAATTAACCATCAATGGAAGTTGAACTGCCTCGACACCCTGGCAAGTCCCGAAACTTTCTAGGATTGTAAAATCACATTTTGAAGATTGAACCAGATTTTGCATGGCTTGAGGATAGTTGCTACGGTCGATTTCATAAGACCACTTCTCACCGGATGGTAGCCATCTCTGTCACTGATTTGACAGGATTTTCAACTTTAACAACTAGACTACTCAAGCCGAAAGAATTTCCTGATCGCAAATTCGAAGATGAATGAATCAGGGAAATTTTGTGAGTAAATTGATTTGAAGAGTTGTCTTCATGTAAGAGAAGAGATGATGAGGGACATGAAGAGTACTCAATGATTTGATTGTTTACATTTGCATCATAGATAATATCACTACCTTGTGCCAATTGAGAAGTTAACTCATCGGATGAAGGACTTGGAGAGCATGGAGTACCTACATCACAATTAGATGCATCACAAATGATAGAGCACAAGGGATAGTGAGATGAAGAGGAAGTTTTGATAAGCACATATTCTTTGACTGAATCAGATTCTGGATCTACATTACAATCTTCATGAGAAATCAAAAGATCAGTTGACGCACCTAAGCATTTGTGATTGCATACATCAACAAATTCATCATCATCGCAATGATTGTTGCCCAAGGCTACAAATTGATTAAAACCATTGATTGCATTTGATTCACTACCAAGATTAGCAGATTGAGAATCATCCAAGAATGGAAGCGCGTTGTTTTGACATGAAGGATTTTGAAAAAGAGAAGAAAGAATGAAAGCATATTCACCTTCCTTCTCCTCTACCTATGTAATGTGACTACCTTTTATCTAATCACAATTTGAACCAACAACTCGAGAATCAAGAGAGTGAAAAAATATCTGGTGGGGTAGATTGACATGGTGGATTACAGTACAACAAGCCATGGCATGTAGATGATAAAAGATAACAAAAATTTAGATCAAATTCGAGGCTAGAGTTATGAATAATAACATCATCCTGTCGATTGGGGAAGTTAGTCTTCACCATGGGTTTTATGAGCCATTTTGGAATTTCCTCCATTGAATCTGAGTCATGAAAAGTGGAGGAAGAGTGAGAAGATGGTTTAGGAATTTGATTCGCAGATTTTTGAACTTTATTATCATTGCACATAGGCACCCTCGTCGGACCTAGAAAAGGAGGAGACAAAGAACAAAAGTAGTAAATTCCTCCTCTGAAATTAAAGGTGTCTCATGATCCACAAGAGTTGGAGAAGTAGAAACATCAGGGGGTTCAAGTTCACCATGCAAAGAGACATGAACCAAACGCTAAAACTTTTTTTCAAGAAATCACAATCCACATCTTCCTTAGGAAATTCATATAAAAGGTGAAGGAATCGATTAGAGAAATCCTCAACTGATTCATCAAGCTTCACTCTTAGTTGATTGATTCTCTTATAACCATCTCAGTAATCATACCTATCAAAGTCTTGATAAAGCTCCTTGAGGAAATTATGGAAAGAATGGATGAAAGAGGGTGGAAAGGTATGACACCTTTGATTAACACAAACTCCAAGCGCGAGGAAGAAAAGCACACAAGCAAACTCTTCATCATTGATTTCGTAAGATTCGCAAAATTTAATAAACTCAAAAATGTGTGCAGTTATGGATGTTCCATCCTCTCCATCAAACTTTAACTGAGCAAAGTGATTAAGAGGCTCATCGGGGATTAAGAATTGACAAGTGCATAAATTATAGAAACAAACCAGGAGTAAGATTTGAGGATGAGCCATTTGAGATAAGGGGTTTCAAAATAGACTCAAAGGGAACAACTTGTCATCTGGCCTCCTTTTAGCACCATTGTTGTGGATTCTTCTGCCCAACATACCAAGATCAAGAACAGCTTGATCATGCCCAAACAGTCCTGAAATAGGCCACGTTGTCACCTACAGCAATGTGGCAATATTGCAGTGGCTTAAGTGACTGCAACTAGGTCTCTTTGAGTTGTGTATAAGGGCTTCCCCTACTGCGGCTTAGGGCACTACTTGACAACTGCTTGAGACCTCCATTTGTTGTGGCTGGAACCTTCTTTTTTGACTGCGGCTAGGGCAGACTATGACTGTGGATAAGGGTTGCGTATGAAGCTCCTTTGGACAGCAAATAGGTCCTCCTCATAAGACAGGTGCAAGGGCTTCTCCCTTCAACTGCGACTAGGCTTCATGACTACGGTTAAGTTGTTTCTAAGTCTCTTCCTTACTACGGCTAGGGTAAGGCAAGATCTCCCTCCCTTTAGGACTGTGGCTAGCTGTGAATAGAACCCTTCCTCTTGTCTGTGGCTAGGGCTCTTTTAGAGCTTCCTTTGACAATGTATAGAAGCTCCCTTAGACAACATATTGAAGCCTCTCCTTGCTGTGTAGAAGAGCCTCCTCTAGGATAGCGTATAGGGCTTTCTCTACGAGACCTCTCCTTCCACCAAAACCTAAACGAGTGGAGAAAGAGATCACAAGAGATGAGTGTCTCAAAATGACTTGAAGATCTCCTCTATTTATAATGAAACATTGAGGATAAGATGTGGTAATATGGTTGCTGGCCTACTTTCACAATTTTTCAAGTAACACAAATAAATTCCTATCTCCATGAATACATGTCGGAATCGGATGATCTTTAGATCAATCCTACACCTCTCAATGAGAGGAATCCAAGAAAAATATCAGCGGCCATAAATAAGAAGACCCACGTGGATTTTGGCCTTAGTTACCAATTTTAACACGAGTAAACTTCAAGCTTTCGTTGAGTTTTAGACTTTCAAAAGCTATTGGTGTGAAAAAATGGTTACCCGATTCCTATTGCAGCAAACTGATAATATTTCATCTACTTGTTAAATTACTTGAACAAGTTACCTGCAATTTTCTACAACAAATACTAAAATACATACACTGCAGCCTACACAAAATACAATACTGAGGAAACTAAATACTGTACTGGAGAGAAATAAGCACACACATTAACACAATTGTTTTTGGACAATATCCCCAGAAAAAACTAATGTGGGAAAACCGATGCAGCAGCTGAAGGTTTTAAATGCAGTGGTAAATCTGAGTACAAATCATTTGATGCCCAAACTATTATACCATACAAAGAAATGTTGGCGAAAAGTTAGTGAGAAAAATCTCACACAAATTCAAGATATCCAAAGCTAGTCACGGGCTCGCTAGCTGGCCCCACGCTGGCTCTAAGCAACTTCTATGTCAATCCTACACAAATTTGCATCACACTGGTTGGGCTCTGTGTCACCTCCTCTGTTGATCTCCTGTTGTCTGGAAATTCGATCTTATGGCCTTCCGTTCTCACAACTCAACTTCTGGCAATGGATCTCGACTCTCCCAGCTGGATTTCAAACTCCTTCTAAAGCTCTGCGTGGCACTGCGTTGCCTCACTGAACTGCTCTATGCCCTCTCTGTTTTGCACTCTCCGGATCTAGAAAACTCTTCTCCGGACTACTATCCTTGCCCTTCACTACAAAAAGATCACTCAATCTCACTCTGGGAACTCAACGTTGCTATTCTTGAGAAATTCGATCACCAATCTCTCATTCGATGTGTTCTCCAAGTGCCCATCGAACTCCTTATAATCTTTGATTGGAGCTCCAAAGACCAAGATTAAAAAATAATCAAGGGCTAAGATTAATTGGGAGTTGATCCTCGTCTTCTTCTAGAAGATTCACACCTGATTTAATAAATACCCTTTAATTAACCAAATTTCCTAAGTTTAGACTTAGGGAACCATTAAAATAGTAAATTATTTTAATTAAACCATCTCTAAGTGGAATTTTCCCAAACGATTTCTAGGTACTGGAGAATGCATGTGTCTTAGCCTCTCTGCAAAATCTTGAGGCAAGAGCACATCCGATGCTACAGAAATCAACACTCCCTCTTAGTGAGGAATGTGCTCTAGCGCTACAACCTATTGAAGCATCACTCTATCTTTGCACCATCTCCTGTTGCACTGCTAATATCTGGCTCTACTGCCCACCAACTACTGCGCAACTCTGATATGAGTTGCTTCTGTGTTGTTGTTGACCCTGTTGAACTGTTGTCCACTACTGCATTGCAACCCTCTCTCCATCCGTTGTTGTTGCAACTGCAACATCTGCAACAGAAAAGCATCCAAAATATTGAACCCACTGTGTTCAGTATGATGCATCCGTCGTTTGAGTTCTGACTGTTGCTAGTCTTCGCACTATCACTGAAGCCTCTGCACTGCTGCTGACTCTGCTTTGTACCAACTCCACTGTTGCTGTTGACTCTGCTCTGTGCCAACTCCACTGCTGCCAACTCTGCTCTGAGCTGCTCAGAATCCAACCACTACTAGCTACTGCATTTGTCACTCTGGCACTTGACCGCACCCACTGACACTTGTCCATCCTGCTACTGTTGACTATGGGCTCCCGTAGGAAGGTCTTGATCCAAGAGGTGGACTCCTTAAGGATCCTGCCCATCCTGTAGCTCTCTCGGGCTACAACTCCAAATCACCCCACCTCACCCGTGGAGGCATTTTGGCAATCATAGCAAACTCTTCCTCCAATCTAGAGGACAGTCTGTCGATCTCTGTGGATGCAGCTTGTTGATCTTGCTTCTCCTCCTTGTCCTTCTTTCTGAGAGGACATTGAGTGTTGTAGTGGCCCAGCTCTCCACACCTAAAGCACTTGATCTTCGAAATATCCTTCTTTCTTCTACATTGCTCCTACTGCCCCTTTGATGAAAGGGCCATGTCCTCCTCTTCCTTCACCTGCTTTGTCCCACTACTGCTACTACCATTGATGGTGGCCTTCGCCAAATCACACCTCATCTCCTCCTGTTGCAAATCAGCCCACACACGTTCCCAATCTAGTAGTTTTTCTCTCCCCAATATGCTCTGGACGAAAACTTGTCAATCTTCAGAAACGCTATTTAGCGCTAATCGTACAAACTTTGACGGTAGGGGCATTGATCCTACTAAAGACAGCTTGTCCCGGACATCCTGAAGTCTTGTAAGGAAGGGGTCCACTCGCTCCCCCTTCTTCATCCTCGTGCATCTCAACTTCTCCTATAAGTACATCTTCCGCTACTCGAAAGATCCTTCATATAGCGCAACTAAGGCTTCCCACATCTGTCGAGCAATATCCTTGCCGGCTATATGGGATACTACGTGATCTCGAACTCCATCGAGAATGATCCTCTTAGTCTTCCCCATCTCACAACCTTGTACTTCTTGAGCAGATCTGCATCAACAAGTACATCTACCACACTATCGATATAAGTTTTAAGATCATGCTCATCTAGAAGGCAGGAAATTATAGCCCTCCAGATCACAAAGTTGGAGGCTTCGCCTAACCGTTCTTGATCTCTCGACCCAATTGAAGCCAGCTAAAGCAATCTCACCTGAAAAAGTCGAACTGCTCCCTCTTCGACTCTGCGCAATTGCCGCCCAACGATTCGCACTCCCTTCTGGAGTGAGAAATCTCGCACGCAATTACTGTTGCTCTGCTTGGAAAATTCGAACTTCTTAGCTAGAAGTTCTTTGAGGAAGAAATTCCCTCAGTATGTGCTCTTCTCTCCCTCTTACGCTATTCTGCCAACAACTGCTGCAAAATATTTGCACCCCAACAGAAGATCTGCTCTGCAAAGAAAAAATACGATGCTCCCTTTTGCCTCTAGAAAACTTTGATCTGGAAATCAAATTTCTCTATCGACTCACTTATAGAAATCAATCTTCCCTCAAAACTTCGACCTCCTTGGCACAAGGACTGCACTGCCTCTGCAGTAATTTCAAACTCCCTGTTCCTTTCTGCAACTGAGCTCTTCTACTCACGATCTGTGCTCTGATACCATGTGAAAAAATGGTTACCCGATTCCTGTTGCAGCACACTGATAATATGTCACCTACTTGTTAAATTACTTGAACAAGTTACTTGTAGTTTTCTACAGCAGATACTAAAATACATACATTGCAGTCTACACAAAATAAAACATTGCGGAAACTAAATACTGCACTAGAAAGAAATAAACACACACATTAACACAGTGGTTTTTGTACAATGCCCCCGGAAAAACCCAATGTGGGAAAACCATGCAGTCGAGGGTTCTAATTATTATGCAATAGTAAGTCTAAGTACAAATCGTTGGATGCCCAAACTGGCTATCCAATATAGAGAAATGTTGGCAAAAAGTTAGTGAGAAAAATCTCACACTGATTTGGGAGATCCGACAATGATCAGGGGCTCGCTGGTTGGCCCCATGCTACATCTACGCAGCTTTTGTGTCAATCCTATGCAGATCTACGTCACACTGGCTGGGATCTGTGTCACCTCCTCTATTGATTTCATGTTGTCTGGAAATTCGACCTTCTAGCCTTCCGGTCTCACACCTCCGCTTCTGGCACTGGATCTCAACTCTCCCAACTGGATTTCGAACTCCCTCTGAAGCTTTGCGTTGCTTATGCATGGCACTACACTGCCTCACTGAACTGGTCTATGCCCTCTCTGTTTTGCACTCTCCAGATCTGGAAAACTCTCCTCTGAACTACTATCCCTCCCCCTCACTACAAGAAGATCACATGATCTCACTCTGGTAACTCAACGTTGCTAATCTTGAGAAATTCGATCTCTGATCTCTCATTCGATGTGTTCTCCAAGTGCCTATCGAACTCCTCCTTATAATCTCTCGTTGGAGCTCCAACGGCCAAGATTAAAACATAATCAAGGGCTAAGATTAACTGTGAGTTGATCTTCGTCTTCTTCTAGAAGATTCACACCTTATTTAATTAATACCCTTTAATTAACCAGATTTCCTAAGTTTAGACTTAGGGAACCATTAAAAAAGTTAATTATTTTAATTAAACCATCTCTAGGTGGAATTTTCCCAAACGATTTCTGGGTATTAGAGAATGCATGTGTCTTAGCCTCAAGAGCACATCCGATGCTACAAAAATCAACAATTGGGTGGTTGTCATGCATTAATATTGCTCCACTTTTGAACCCTAAAGCATCACATTCTACCACAAAGGGTTTGGAAAACTCTGGGGTTGCTAGTACTGGAGTAGATGACATTACTTCTTTTAATGTCTCAAGAGTCAAAACACTCTTTTGCTCTATTATCCCACTAAAAGGCATTTTCTTTAACAAGTTGGTCAAGGGTGCAGTGAAGTGCGCATAGTTTTTGATAAATCTTCTATAATATCCTGTTAATCCCAGAAAAACTCTTAGTTTCGATTAATTTTTTGGTTTTGGCCATTCTTTGATTGCTTTTATTTTACTGGGGTCTACCTTGACTCCTTCCTCAGATATGATGTGACCAAGGTATTAGACTTCCTTTTTACCAAAAGTACACTTCGATAATTTTCCATAAACCCGATTCTTTTCTAGTAAAGAAAGTACTTCTTCCAAGTGCTTGAGGTGCTCCTTCCATGTTTTATTGTAGATAAGGATATCATCCAAGAAAACTAATACAAATTTTCGTAAGTATGGATGAAAAAGCTCATTCATAGTTACTTGGAATGTAGTTGGGGCATTTGTTAATCTGAATGGCATCACCTTGAAATCATAATGTCCTTGATGAGTTCTAAATGCATTCTTCTCACTATCTCCTAACCTTACATGTAATTGGTAATAACCTGACCTCAGATCTAACTTTGAGAAGTATTTTGCGTCGCGGAGTTCGTCTAACAAGTCATCGAGATAGGAAACGGTGACATAAAAAATCCACAATAGTTGTCATAAAAAAATCTACCCTAGCCCGACGTATTTGCGAATAAAGAGTTTTAGAATGCACCGAGAGATGATTAAGAATAGGGATTTTTTGGCCCACCAATGAATTTTTGCCAAGAACTCTAGACACTTTTCACCATTGTAAATTTTTGCTCGATCACTTGCCTACATAATTTGTAGCTTGATTAGAAGCCTTATTGTTTAACAGAATACGCAATGAGCGAAGGTTTTATATTTGTGATTAATTATTCATCAGTGATGCCCAAAGTTCAATTGCATGAAAAGAACGAAGACAACCACATTATAACAAGCTGAAGTGGTATACATGTGGCGTGTATAGTCATTATGCTAGCAAGTGTCCACGAAAGAAGAAGTGAGATAATGAGAAGAGGAAGGAGATAGTTAGGGTTGCTACATCTTCGGGTGAGTTGGATGACTTCTCAAGAAGGTTGGTGGAGAACTTTGTTGTGGTTTCTCATTTCTCCAAGGGTACTATTGACGAGGGTGCATGGTATGTGGATAGCGGAGCGTCGAAGCATATGACATGTTCGCGTGAAATTTTTGAGACTAACTAAATGGGACTCGAAGTTGCACATAGAGGTTGGCGACAAGAGTCAGAAAAGTGTCAAAGGGTCAGGTGTTGTGACATTTACAATGGAATCACGTGGGTTGCTACGAGTTCAAGATGTACTCCAGGTATCAGAGCTCAAGTACAGTGTGTTGTTTGTCTCAATGATCGAGGCAAAGGGGTTTGAGGTGATATTCTGAGATGGGAAAGCGATACTCAAGCCCAAAGGCTCTAACTCTATTGGAGCTATCATTGGAGTTAGGGGGAATGGTCTATACCAATTGACAGGCAAGCCTATAGATCAAGGAAAGAAGCAAGTTCCTGAAACTCAAGTTCGAGCAGGAGTTTGCAGGTTTAGAGGGAGAATCCGCAACCCAAGAAGAGCACATGGTCAAGTGGGGAGTAAGGAGACTTCTATAGTTGGCAAGAAGGAACCACGGAATGGGCTAAAGGCCTATCATGAAAGAAGAAGCGAGAAGCTTCTAGAAGCAAGGACACTACTGAGGATAGGGTGGTTCATTCTACAGGGTATGCTACAGTGGTGGACGTAAGAGAAAGGGGTAGTGTCACTAACGAATTACTTCCGAGCAGTGGAAGTACCTCCCTCACTAAGGAGTGTTGAAATGTGTAGCTTGGGAGGTACTCCAACAACCCCTGGGGTACTAGGTTTTTGAGGAGTTGATCCACAAATATGTGGTTTTGTCAACAATGTACCCAAGTGGTCAGCTTCGTGTTGAGATTGATAGCTTGGGAGGTATTCCAAACCCTATGGTACAGGGTTGTGGACAAATTTGACTAACATGGGATTTGTGGGCAGGAGTACCCAAGCAATGGCCTTTGCACCCAAAGTTGTGGGTGTGAATCCATGAGGAATTTTGTAGGTTTGACACTTGGAGATGGAAGAGAACCCATATAGGAACAAGGGATTACTTTAAGCACCAAGAGAAGAGTTGAAAAAGTTGAGATATTAATTTATTAGTGTTTCATGTGGGCTTGCAACAAAGAAGTCAAGTCGGTTGGCTTAAAAAGGAGCCCCAAAGAGCTAGTCGTTGGACACCTTAGAGAAGCATATAAATAGAGGAGAGTCCTCATTTCTCAACATCCAATGATCAAGCATAAAAGGCAGATATACCTCTAAGGCAGCCGAAACCTAGGGAGACCTGCGAAGGGAAGAGAAGAATTATGTTTGGGGTTATTTCTCTTGTGATTGCAGGTTGAAGCTAGGAGGAGCAACCAGCGAGAAAGGAGGCCAAGTTAGGTTTGTTTTGTGCCTAGTTTGAGGGTGGTTCTTCTCAAGAAACAGGCTCGAAGCTTCAGCCTGTGCCCTAGTTGCAAGTTGAGTCCTGTAGGGCTTGTTTTGAGGATGAAAAGGAGCATTACAAGTGGTTGGAAGAGGGTTGAGAGATCATTGAGTGTAGGAGCTTGTAGAGGAGAAAAGGCGGCAACATTTGAGAGCAGTTTTGTCCTTATTTGTGGGGTTGCAAGTGTAGTTACAATGAACCCTAATCAGAGGGTTGATATTGTAGAGGAAAGGCACAGAAGCAGAGAGGACAAGAGGGACAGAATAACATTGATAAACAAGGTATCCTTGTTCTCTTGCATTCGTGCTTTTGCTAGTGGATGAGGGTCCTAATCAGTTTTGCAGGAACCATCCCCCCCAAGGATCTGGAGGCAAAACCGCGTCCTGTACAGACCCGCCAACGATCCTTCGGCGGAACCGTGGATTCAAAAATCGAATCCACAGTACTGCTCTTTTTTGGCGATTCTTGGAAAATTGGATTCGTGGGTGTTGATTTTTGTGTATTTTGGGAGGTAATCCAAGCCCTAGGGCTCGAGGATTGGTGAGAAAAGCACCACAAATAGGCTTGTGGGCTTGAAACCCAAGCTTGGGGTTTTGCACCGATCGGGATTTGGGCCAAAACCGTGACAATATTTCTACATGTGATGGGTTGAGATGATAGAGGACATCAAGACAAGAAAGATTCAAGTGGAATCACTCAATTTCGAGTTGTAGAAATCAAGTTATGAATTTTTTAAGGTTAAGTGGCCTAATTGTCCTAAGGAAAACAAGTCACCTCCACTTGTAGAGATCCCTTGGAAGGGTTGGACATTAGCCTAAGGAACACTGTATAAAGGAATGAGGAGGAGCATTATTCCTCATCTATCCAAGTGAGCAATGCATCAAGACACCTCTGAAATTAGTGCAGATTTGGGGCAGATTAGCGAGGAAGCAAGGAGGAGGATCCTTCACTGTTTTGGTGGGGAATTCTGATGAAGATATGCCGCAGATGACTAGGG
Source organism: Pinus taeda (assembly GCA_000404065.3). Taxonomy (NCBI): domain Eukaryota; kingdom Viridiplantae; phylum Streptophyta; class Pinopsida; order Pinales; family Pinaceae; genus Pinus; species Pinus taeda. The sequence continues at coordinate 113,300 of APFE031484134.1, read as the reverse complement.
TCCGAAGGTAGACATGAAGTAGACCTAGAAGACAAGGTAAGGACAGGATTGGATGCGGGTTCACTTGCTGAGCTAGGCCGCAAACAAAAGGAGAGGTAAGGTTGTTCTATGTATATTTTATAGTGTGTTTAGTACTTGTTCAAGGTCACAGATGGAGTTGTATCTATAGCAAGTTGTGAAGGATTGTTTGTGTGGGCCAAGAAGGTTGGGAAGGCTCCTCTTCCCTAGCTGCAGCCTCTCCAAACTTAACGCAGGTGGAACAAGGTACTAACCCATCTAGAAGTCAGATTCTAGAGTTGTGGGTAATCCGTGTGGTGTAGGAGGCCTTGTGGAGGTGCCCAAGGTCCATGACAATGCAAGGAAAGGATTGGTAGGGACAGCGAATGAAGACAACAGTCTAGAAGGGAAACACAGTGGTTGGACAATGGTTTCAGTTGTTGAATTGCGCCCTAACCAGTCCTACACATACATAGATCCCAAGGACAAGAGCAGACCAACAGTATGTTGGAGGATGTGCTCTCTTGTTGATAAGAGCTACTAGGAGGATGGTGTCCTCGGAGAGGACTAGATTTGGAGGACTACAGTAGCCAAGAGATAGGGTTGTCCTGGGCTGTCAAATGCCCTAATCAGTGGGCAAATGTTGCAGCAGTACACTGGAACCTAGATTTGTCTATTGCAGAAGCAAAGGGCAGTTGATGAGAAGCTTGTGGGTAGTCATATGTAAGGGTCTCCTAGGTGTGAGGATGCCCTAACTAGGTGCAGATGCTACAGTGTGGACTTGGTCACTCATGGATTGTTGGAGGGCAGCGTGGGAGTGGACCAAGTGTGGACGTGGATTGGCCACTTATGGTCTGCTAGAGGACAGTGACATGGTGTCCAAGTTGGAGCCCAGTGAGGAACACTTTGATGGACAAAGGTAGTTGCGAGAGAGGCAGTTGTTGAGCTTAAGGGTCTGATCAACCAGGAGCAGTTTGTGGAGCTCGAGACTTGTGTGTGGAGAAGGACTGCTACAGCAGATGATGAGTAGTCCTCCTGGCCCATGTTTATTGTGGGAGATAGACATCTTGCAGTGATAGGTGGCAGCGCTCCGTACCCTATGTTGGTCTTCATCGGTGCAGCACAGGAAGACCATAGTGCGCTGAAGTCCCTGAGTAGCTGAGGAGCAGCAGTGGGCAGTTGAGAGTTGTTCAAAAGTGGAGTTGTGAACAACTTGACAAGAGTCTCGATGTGTTGTGCCCTTGATGGACTAAGGCACAACTAGAGAGCAAATTGATAGCCGAGGTTCAGTGGCCAGATGGACTTGGAGCATTGATAGAGGCGAGAGCTGCAGATTGGGAGCCAAAGGACCGGGCAGGTACAGTGTACGACCGAGAGGAGGTGAGAGAGCATGCGACAGCCAGATGGTCAGAGTATCTTGTTGAGGGTAGATTGGTTGTCGATGGACTGACACCAAGCCCCAGTTTGTATCTTGTACTAGTGGATGTATGAGGGCCATTATCCCTAGTAGGGGAGCCCTTCCCTGTTGTATTATATGTTGTTTAATATAACAAAGTTGGGTTGAAATTTGTAAAAATTTGTCTATATTCTGTGCATGTGTGATTTAATGTTGTTTATATTCCACTGTGCAAATTAGTCTCGTTGAGATTCTTGGTTTGGTAGCATCAGAGATTTTAAGATTCTATCCTAAACCCAAGATCGTGGAAATTCAACATGGGATTGGAGCATCTTTGAGCTACTTTGAGGGATAGTGAATTAGAGTGTGCACAACGAAGCAACTCAGAGGGAGTCGTGGGTTTCTAGATCATGGCGCAGAGGGTTCCGCTACAAACATGGAGATGTGGTCTTGACTGGCTTGGCAGCGAGATTCGCTGGGAGTTCTGGTGGATTGGTGGTGAGCCTAGCGAACAACAGTTTGTTGTAGGGCAGATTTTTGATCATGGACTTTGGTTATTTGTCATGGATGGTTAGGATAGCTCGAGGGTTTCTCTAACTTGGACAAGATCAGGTTGATCGACATGGCTTTATGTGATGAACTACAAGTTGGCAGGCTAAAGTCTTCATTGGATGGTGATGTTGCATATCCGAGATTGGTGAGATTTGCACAAGTGGTATTTGATCTAGTATGATGAGTGCTTGCAGGACTAAGCCAGTGGAAATCGTGTAGGCTCAGAGGGAGCATCCCTATGGAGGTTCAAGATCTTCAGGTTCAGATGTGATGAGGCAGAGGCACCACTGAGATTGTCGGGTTCATTCTACAAGGTATTTTACAATGACGGATGCCAGATGGGTTAGTATCACGAGAGATGATGATGGTTACTTCCTAGTCTTGGAAGTACCTCCCTTGCTAAGAGGGAGTGTTGATTTTTGTGTAGCTTGGGAGGTAATCCAAGCCCTAGGGGTTGCGGATTGGAGGGAAAAGCACCACAAGTAGGCTTGTCGGCTTGAAACCCAAGCTTTGGGTTTTGCACCCATCAAGATTTGGGTGATATTTCTACATGTGATGCGCTAAGATGATAGAGGACATCGAGACAAGAAAGATGCAAGTAGAATCACTCAATTCTGAATTGTAGAAATCAAGTTATGAATTTTTTAAGGTTATGTGGGCTAATTGTCCTAAGGAAAACAAGTCAGCTTCACTTGTAGAGATCCCTTAGAAGGGTTGGACGTTAGCCTAAGGAACACTATATAAAGGAATGAGGAGGAGCCTCATTCCTCATCAATCCAAGTGAGCAACGCATCAAGTCACCTCTGAAATTAGTGCAGATTTGGGGCAGACTAGCGAGGAAGCAAGGAGGAGGATCCTTCATTGTTTTAGTGTGGAATTCTAATGAAGATAGGTCGCAGATGACTAGGGTCCAAAGGCAAACAGGAAGCAGGCATGGAAGACAAGGTAAAGACACGATTGGATGTGAGATCCCTCGCTGAGCTAGGCCGCAAATAGGAGAGATAAGGGTTGTTCTATGTATATTTTATAGTGTGTTTAGTACTTGTTATAGACTGCAGAGGGAGTAGTATCTACAACAAGTTGTGGAGGACTGTTTGTGTGGGCCAAGAAGGCTGGGAAGGCTCCTCTTCCCTAGTCGTGGCCTCTCCAAACTTAACGCAGGTGGAACAGGGGTACTAACAATTCTAGAAGTCAAATTCCAGAGCTGTGGGTTATTCGTGAATTGTAGGAGGCCTTGTGGAGGTGTCCTTGACAATACAAGCAAAGGATTGGTAAGGACAGCGAAGGAAGACAATAGTCTAGAAGGGCAACACAGTGGTTTGACAGTGGTTTTGGGTTGTTGAAGTCTGCCCTAACTAGTCCTGCACATACACAAATCCCAAGGACAAGAGCAGACCAGCAGTATGTTGGAGGATGTGCTCTCTTGTTGATGAGAGTTGCTAGGAGGATGGTGTCCTAGAAGAGGACTAGATTTGGATGATTGCAGCAGCCAAGAGATAGGGATGGCATGGGCTATCAGATGCCCTAATCAATGGGCAGATGTTGCAGTAGTACATTGGAGCCTAGATTTGCGCAATAGCTCCTCTATTGCAAAAGCAGAGGGCAATTGATGAAAAGTATGTGGGCAGTCGTGTGTAAGGGTCTCTTCAGTGTGAGGGTGCCCTAACTAGGAGCAGATGCTACAATGTGGACTTGGTCACTCATGAACTATTTGAGGGTAGCATGAGAGTGGACCAAGTGTGGACGTGGATTAGCCACTTATGATCTACAGGAGGTAAGCGTGATAGTGTCCAAGTTGGAGCCCGGTGAGCAACACCTTGATGGACAAAGGTAGTTACAAGAGAGGCAGTTGTTAAGCTCAAGGGTCTGATCAACCAGGAGCAGTTTGTGGAGCCTGAGACTTGTGTGTGGAGAAGGACTTCTACAGCAGATGATGGGTAGTCCTCCTCGCACGTGTTCATTATGGGAGATGGAAATCTTGCAGTGATGAGTGGCAGCCCTCTGTGCCCTATGTTGGTCTTCATCGGTGCAGTGCAGGAAGGCCATATTGGGTTGAACTTGAAGTCCTTGAGTAGTTGAAGAGTAGCACTGGGCAGTTGATAGTTGTTCACAAGTGGAGTTGTGAACGACTCGATAGGAGTCTCGATGTGTTGTGCCTTTGATGGACTAACGCACAACTAGAGAGCAGATTGACAACCGAGGTTCAGTGGCCAAATGGACTTGGAGCATTGATAGAAGCAGGAGCTACAGATTGGGAGCTGAGGGACCAGGCACGTACAGGGTACAATCGAGAGGAGGTGAGAGAGCATGCAACAGCCAAATGGTCAGAGTATCTTGTTGAGGGTAGATTGGTTGTCGATGGACTGACACCAAGCCCCAATTTGTATCTTGTACTAGTGGATGTATGAGGACCATTATCCCTAGTACAGAATCCATAGACTGTTGTATTATATGTTGTTTAATATAACGAAGTTGGGTTGAGAAATTTAAAAAGTTGTCTATATTCTGTGCATGTGTGATTTACTGTTGTTTATATTCCACTATGCAAAGTAGTATTGTTGAGATTCTTCGTTTGGTAGCATCAGAGATTTTAAGATTCTCTCCTAGACCCAAGATCGTGGAAATTCAACAGTGGGGGCCCGATCGGCGACTCTTGCTACCCGAATCCACCATCCAGAAAGGATCTGATGCGGATCTGTGGAGGTTCAAGCGTGTATCCACTGCGGATTGCAAACAGATATGAGAGAAGGTGGACGGTTCACATTGTTCCACGAGGCTTTGTTTGTTTTTCTTTTGGAAAATTCGAACTGTTATGTGAGCAACTACACTTTCTGAATACTCCCAAGGTGCCCCTTGATGCTCCCTAGATGCTTCCTAGATGCTCCCTAATGGCAATGTTAAATTCTTAAATTTAAAGTGACATTCTCCTTTATCTTTCATTTCCATCCTTTTACTTATTTTAACATTACCATGAAATGACTCAGGATGTTTGAGAGTGGTTCCAACCTCATCAGACTTCATATGGACAAAATAGAATTTCATATCCCATTCAAAATTTAGCAGACTTGACAGTTTTCAGGATCAATGGGATTGTGGCATTTCATTGGATTATATCATGTATGAGGGCATGTGAATGGCATTTAATCAAGAGTACCACGCCCTATATGTACCCCAATGTTGGGGTTGCTGATTTTTGAACTCCTTTGTCATGGCCTTAGCAATTATGTACCCTTCACTCAACTCAAAATCATTGATCAAGCATGTTAAGCTTTCTCTACCATATTATAAGGCTTGGATTACGCTGTTTGATCAAAATTAGGCAATGTTGACTAATATCCTTATAGAATTGAAGTAGAGGCAAAGGCTAGACAAGAGAAGAGGTATCTAGATTCCAGATGGTTGATGCTAGAATAATTAATCATTGATGTACTATGGATGTCGTATCTATCTTGATTTATGTAAAAATATGCATGCTTTCATTTTTTCTACAACTAATTTGGTATTTTGGAATTTTTTAATATAAATGGGAAAAAAAA